>JASANF010007856.1:0-15653 GCA_030248245.1 Trissonchulus sp. WLG1_4
AAGAAGGCGTAGGAGATTTGGAGGGATGTGGTGTAGCTTTCTTGACGTCATCGTGAGCGGCCCAGGTTAAATTGCCGGCGCCTTTATTTATTACTTTCTTTCAAAACTGGGGCCTCCTACTGCTTTCAACATTCAATACAGCATTCAGTGACGTGAATTCAGTTGTGATATATAAGCTTCTATTCCAGGTTAATTTGATGCCGTGGCTGTCTAGTGATCCACTCAATTTCTTGACACAATAATGTCTCGTATTCTTTAAGCCTATTAAACTAAAGGCATCGTCCAAAATAGCAGACTTAGGCTGGACTGCACCAAATCGGATTAACTGACGATTAGCTTAAACCGATTTAGCTCAGGCTTAACTTCTTTAAATCGGTTCTAGTCCGAAGATTAGCGCAGTTGGCGCTCAAGTTTTAGTTGAAAACTGGAGTTAGCTGCGATTTAGCTGAGATTTAACTGGAGATTAGCTCCAGCTCAGACTTAAGTTAATCTGATTTGGTGCACTCCACCGTTAGTGTATTCAATTTGAATTCAAGGGTTGGTAAACACTGACTACATAAATATTAGACAGCCGAAACGTAGTGAAAATAGGTCTTCACAGGAAACAGAAGTACGCGTCAAAGTTCTAAACTTCAGCATACATCAATTCATTTAGGTGTTAAGCTTTAACCCTAATAAAATAAATTTAAACCTTAATCCGATTTAACTAGTACGGTCGTTAGTTACCGTTCCTCAAAATTAGACTCGATTCAGACGCACGTAATTTGATACACATTAATTTCGTGACACAAGCTCAACACTTCAAGACTTATTCCTTTACCGGATCAAAGGGTTAATTTTAATCGCACTAAACGGTTTGAAAATTATGCTAAAAATGCCTTCCAAAACCTCTGGATTGGATTTAACGGACTTATTAAATTTGACTGCGCTGCTATGTAGTTAAACGAAACGGACTTAGCTACGAAAGCTAATGTTAACCGGATATATATTCAGTGTTTTACGTTGATTACAGTTTGTAGGGCGGTGAGGGTACCGTTACACCAATTTTAAATCCGTTTAGTCCAGTCGTAGTTTAGGGACGGGTTCAGACTAAAATGCGCTGATTTATTTTAACTCGTTTAGTCCGTTTAGTCCGATATTTCATTCCTAAGCTTCGGACTAAAATAAGTCCAGTCTGTTTATTCCGGTAAAGTTATAGGCCCTCAGATTAACATACATCCACCCAACATAAACATAATCCCATAATCCCCTCTACCAGAAATTAATCCCCCTAATCCTTCTAATCCCACCTTGATATCGCCCACATTGATGTCAATGTGACCCGCGGCCTGGGCACCGTCCACAGCCACACTGACACCATACTGATGAAACAGGCGCACCAGGTCTTTGGCTGGGAAAATGAAGGCCGTCTTGGAGGTCACGTGACAAAAGTTGGCCAATTTGGGCAGTCGGTTTTCGGCTCGCAGTCGCTCTAGGGCCGCGTGTACTCGATAGACTATTTCTTGGTCGGTGGCCGGCAGCGGCATGTCCACTGTTTCGATTTCAACCTATAATTTATTATTATTGCTTTAAAGTCTGACTAAAAAATAGTTGCACCACTGCTTGAGAAAATGAATGAAACATGTGATTTCGTTCCGAAAAGAATAGATTTTGACTATCACGAGTACAGCAAGTAGTCGCAGAAGTCATGCCACACTATAATAAGTAAGTGGCGTATCATGCGTCCAATTAGTTGTTTTCGTAATGAAATCACGTGTTTAGGTCCTGCATTTTTGGTCAGACTTTACTGTTCTGACAAAAAAAGCTGCGCCACTGATATATATACTTTAATGGCATAACTTCTGCGACTACTTGCTGGACTTTTGATAGTTGATAGTTCAAGTATTATTTTCGTAACGAAAACACATGTTTCGTTTTCTCAAGTGGTGTAACTATTATTGGCACAGTTTAGGTCAAAAAAGTTGAACCATTTTCGTGTAATTTAGTTAAAGTAATCTAACGCTTTAACGTAAGTGTTCGTGTAGTTTGTAAATCACGTTTTTGTTGTAACTTTCTCCTGAATCGCCGTACGCCCAGCCTCCAGTTACGAGTCTCAATATTCCCAGATTAACTGCGGGGCCAAAATACAAATTGGATTAATTTCACTGCAGTTTGCAAAAAATATTTCTAGTTGACATTGTATTTTTGCGTAACTTTGTTTTAGCAATTTCTTATGAGTAATATTGCAGCCAGCTGAGGCCATACACGCGGACAAACAACGTCCGCGGCAGACCAAGCTGACTGCATTTTCAAATAGGTTAAGATTATTTGTGTATTTGTATTATTTGTGTATCACTAATATGCTCACCGTTAATATATCTTTTATGAAACATTATCAAAACACTAAAACAGGTTTCGAAAAAATTTTCACTGATGCATGTATGGTACATTAAAACAAGCTACAACGACGTATTCAGAGGGCGTTTTATGAGCCCATTATAAGAATATACTATTATTATAGTAAGAAATTCAAACTTTAACTAAACTTGAAAAAGTTAAGAGTCATGCTTGAACTTCAAAATTTTAACCACAAAGTTGGAGATCCTAACTTCACTATGACTTCTACTTAAAAATTAAAACTATAGTACTTTCTTTTACTTCAAAAAAAGGCTGACGGCTTCAGGGCTTAACGTCAACTCAAATTAAAGCGTCAGCCTTGCTTTAACTACAAATTTAACCTTAATTGTTTTTTGGGTAATATTCCCCCAAACCGAATTTGGAGTTTACCTGAGCCGATTTGAATAATTTGGCACCAGTGGACTCCTCTTCCCCTATGGACCTCAAAAATGCTAATTTTAAAAAATTAAGTTTTAAAAAAAAGTAAAATCCCCTCCCTCCCTCCGTGAATACAACTAACTCTATGATGCCAGCGCAACCATTCGCAAGCGTGCAGTGTGGCTTCGTAGTCGCAAGAGAAGACCAACAGAACATCGCCCGGCTGCCAGGGCAGACTTTTGAAAATACAATTGGTTCCTAAAATAAAAAAAACTTCAGTAGAGAATCACTTCATTACTCATTCATTTATGATTCAGATTTATTATTTATTTATTCAGATTGATGTTTTCATCTTCAAGTGTCATATTTAGAGCCCGTCTACTTTGTTTCGTTACGTTCATATTTCAGTACCGTCCAATCATATTTGTGTAAATAAGAGATGGGAACCCCTCTTCAAAATCGAGGGTCGGGGGGGGGAGTGTCCCAAAAATCAGAAGTCTGTAAAATCGTGGCATTTTTTTTCAAAAAATTTCGCTAAATTTAGGGTATGTTAGGTCGACATGGGGGAGAGTTTAATTTAATTAAAAAGAACGTAATTACATTTAGTAATGTACCTAATCCACTTCGTCAATGAGGACAAAAAGTAAGTTCTTGCAGACCCTGTGCAAGCCACAGCATGTATTATAGTGACCAAAAAAATTGACCGAAGAGCGAGTGTGCGACCCCCATTTTCGAAACTTGGGCTAGCATAGGGGCAGTCTGGGACGCTCCAAAAATAGGGGCAGCCAGAGAGTCGGGGAGAGGGTCCTGATAGTCTCAGCAAAGCAGGTAAAAATAATTGTACATTTGTCAAAAAAACTTGTAAAATTTAGGCTATTTTTACTCGGTCATGAGTGAGGGATCTTACGTCCTCGAAAGTTTGTCAGAAACCCCCTGAAATTAAACCCCTTACATACGCTACAGCCCGATTACCATATAATGTTCAGCCAGCATCAACCATGGTATATACTTTTGCAAAATTTTGGCTATTTTTGGTCCAACAGAAGGAGAATCCTAAAATCTGGCCTGGTCCCCCTAAATAAATTAGTAATCGGGCCCTGTATATCTATCCTACCACTATACACCTTTCAGTCACCACCAGTGGTGTAGCCAGGAGAAAATTGAAGGGCCACTGTTGGATGGAGGGGACCCCCCCAAAAAAAAATATCGAGAGGCCGGGGGAAAAATAGGGCAAAATTTAGTAAAAGCAGCCTTTTTTGACAAATTGTACAAAAATTTGCAAAATTTATGGCATTCTTGGCCGATCAGGGGAAGGGAGAACCCCCTCCCCAAAATTTTGACCCCGTTACATGTATGGACTCCCCACCGACCATAGTTAGCGTTGGGTATGAATGTGAGGTCGTCTGGGTCGGCCTTGATGACGTTGGCCAGTGCCAGCTCGGCCTGTCGCACGCGGACGGGCACGCTGCGAAAGCGCCACATGATGTTGTTCGAGTGCATGCGCAGCTCCAGCTCTTGGCGGGCCTAAACACAAAACAAAGGGGGGGCGTTGGTTCCATGACCATAAATGCACATGGGGGTATCGCTCAGGGTTGTAGGTACCATACATGGGCAGGGGAGGGGATTGGTATTCCCCAGATTATCTGTCACAAGTCACAACTCACACCAGGGGCGGACCGTGACCTTCAAAAAAGGGGGGGGGATACGGCATAAACTAATTCTACCTTATTTGACTTTTTTTGCTATATTCACAAACTGCGTTACGAGTTGTAGTCGACCGTCGGCCATGCTGTTTTCGATGAATATATATATATATATATATATATATATATATATATATATATATATATATATATATGTATATATATATATATATATATGTATATATATATATATATATATATATATATATATATATATATATATATATATATATATATATATATATATATATATATATATATATATATATATATATATATATATAAACAATGAAAAAACAATGGCGTGCCCAGAAAAAAATTTGGGGGAATGATTTTTTGTAATGCGTTAAAGTGTACTTTTTAGCAATTTTAATACCTGAATTCGCGTTAACAAACGCAAGATAATTAAGCCACAAAGCAGAGGGGGTCAGGGTGCGCAGCTCCCAGTAAACAATTCGAGATTTTTCAATTTTTTGACCGAATTTGCTCAACTGGAGAATTTTTTCCGACAAAAAAATTGAAACAATAGATCAAGTCTGACACAGTATTGTAAATGCAGCCTAATGAACTCGCGTAGACACGCATAGGCTTTGATTAAAGATGATCACACAGAATATTAAACTAGAGAGTTGCAGGGGTGTGGGGGCGGCAGCCCCCAGGAAAAAAATTCGGGACTTTTTTATTTTTACGCCAAATTTGCTCAATTGGAGACGTATCGGAATTATTGTTGTGTGTTTAGTGTGGTAGACAAGTATATAACTGCAGTAAAATAGACTCAAGTACGATATATACACGTGTAAAGGCTTTGGCTAAAGATAATAATAAGGAAGAGTAAGCCAGAAAGGCTTCTAGGGACGGGACACAAAACACGTAATTTTTTTAACGACTTCGTATGTACAAGGCTAGGCTAGTCAAAATGACGGTACAAATACACAAATGTTTTATTTAATAGTAACCACTAATGGGTACTTCACGCAGTGTTGAACATGTAACAACAGTAGCGATATGAAACAGCGAAGCGAAAGTAACTCAGCCCGTTGGTTCCGGAGGCGATTATCCTCCGGAGAAAATTTTTCAATTTTAGGCCAAATTTCGTCAATTTACGGCTATTTTCGGAAAGCGGTTGCAAAAAATTTTTCTTGGCTCCGGGCAAAAGGGGGGATATATCCCCTGTATCCCCCCCACCGTCCGCTCTTGACTCACACCCTAAAATTTTTGAGAAATTCGTTTAGTACCACCCTCCTCCAGATTTTTTAGCTGTTAATTCATTTTTAAATTAATTTTTCGTAAACTTCAGGTACCCTTTCGGACACCCTCTCCTGAGTGTACTAATTTTGGAATCCTTCTCCTAAAACTGCCGAAAAATTTGCACTGTTCTAGTCCAAAAAGTACCGACTTCGACAATAATTGTACTATCGCTTAAATGTCATCAAAAATGTCCATTCTTAGCTGAGTCGATTCGTACTTCCACCCATTTAATTTCTGTCCGACGGCGAAAATGAAATTCTCCTACGATACTAGCTATCTATGAACTATATTTAGCTAAGTAGATAACTAAGTAGCTATACTTTCAAATGTCCTAGTCCCACTCTTAAGGTGGTAGTTACGTTTTCGACAGTTTTTTTAACTTGCTATAACTTTTGATTTGATTGACTCAATAAAATTAGTAGCTGTCTTTTTCACGTTAAAGAACTTGACTAAAACTACACTTATGCCCATTATTTAGCTTAAATCTGTAACAAGCTTGTCAGCAGACACTGTTAACAGTGTCTACTTAATAGTCAAATTTCGTGATTTTTTGCATTTCTCATGTTTTGCTTGTAAAATTGACAGTTTAATCTTAACTAAATTTATTCTTTGCACCAACATAAACAATAACAAAGTAAATTTTAGTGCTAAGTTTGGTGCATTTATATGATGCAGATAAGAAGTCACAGACCTGCAAATTTGAGTTTTTTCGAATTTTGGAAAATATACAAATTTTTGAATTTAATTGTCCAAAAAACATGTAAAATAACCCATGAAAAGATTGCAATATCGAGACTTGAGATTTAGTCCACGGAAGTACATTTTTACAGAATTCAGCGAGTGAATATGATGTAAAGCAAAATTTAAGCCAACAAAATTTTCTAAATTTAGCATAAGGTAGACACATATGTATGCCAATTTATCCCAGATGTTGAACAAAATCCTTCTAGTAGTTGTCAAGTTTTGCGGACTTTGGTGTAATGTACTATAGTTCAAGTTTTGGCATCTAAACTGAAGGTTTTTGACATTACCGAGCCCGTGTGTCATATTTCTCTTTTTTCAGTAAACGGCCGTTTTGACTAGCTACTACTTTGACTTAGCTAAACATAAAATTTACAAAAAATTGTCGTAACTGGCTGAAAAATATTTTCTGTGAAAATTAAAAATGATTGTTTCAAGCTATTTTAGCAAGCATTTATCTCATAATAGTTTATAGTTTTCTAAATTAATATGCGTACTGTTATTATTGATTGTCTAGTTTTACTCCTGCAAAACTGTCGAAAACGTTACTACCACCTTTAATGCCTACTTCTGGCAATTCTACCGGCTGGACGGAAATACGGTTGTTAGTTAACGCACTTTGAGGTCGTATCGGGAATTGTTTTAATGGGACCACAAAACCGAGACACTCTTGTGTATATAAAATTCGTGTCAGAAAAAATTCGACGGCAAGATTATTCCCTCCATTGTCGCCTGCTACGCCGCTGCTTTAATATAACGTTCAATGCAGCATTCATACCGGAAACAAATTTTTGCGGAAAAAAATTTTGTTTAGCGAAAAAAGTTGTCAATCTTTACGCAAAACTGCCAGCGAAACAAAAACCTAGGCTGTACCTGTAAGTAAGAATCGATCCTCATTCCTCACCTTGAAGACCACATCGGCCGTACAGCCGTAACTGGCCGAGTTGAGAAAGTTCCCCTGAATGTGATTGAAATGTCTCCGTCTCATTTCGTGTCCGAACGGGCAAGGGCTCATGTCAATGTTCATTTCGTCCGCCGCAATTACATCACCGATTTTGTCCGCCATCAGCCGTTTCCCCTTGGCCTCGAATTTGCTCAGCCATTTGCTGCTAAAACATTGAAGCTAGATTTCGTCCTTGTCCTTATCCCAGTCGTTTTGTGCATAACATGATTGAAATACCAATATTTTTTTTGGGGGGGGGGGGTGGGCTGTCCAGAAAAAAATTTGAGGACCCTTCTCCACTAATCGGCCAAAAATTTACCATCAAGTTTGCTATATTTCAAAAAAATGCCTCAATTTTTTGTAAAAAACGCTATTTTTACATACTTTTACCACATTTTTGGAACCCTCCCCCCGCACCTACGATTTTTTGGGGACCCCCTCTTACATGTGACTGTAAAAAGGATGGATGGGGGGACCTGGGCCATCACCCAAAAACAGCGATCCGAGGGAAAGACCCAAAAATCTGAGCAAAGTTGGTAAAAATTCCACTTTTTTCAGAAAATTAGCAAAATTTAGCATATTTTTGGTCGGCCAGGGGGGTCCCAATAATTGGTCAGAGATGCCCCCGCCCCCTAAATTTCGACACCGTTACACGAGTCATTGCAAGAAAACTAAATTACCAAATGTGACAATTTTTTGACATTGAATAAAGTTGCAGATGGAATCCAATCAAGACAAGTACGTATGGAAAAATCCAGTCAATTTTTTGCTAAACCTCAAATATTGCTTAAAATCAAAATAAAACAATTATTTGGCACATAAATCAGCTACATCTTAACATTGCTCGATTACATATTTACAACTACATTCTACAAGTAAACAAAAAACCCAGACACACAAATAATAAATAATAATTTAATAAGACTGAACTTGCTTGTTTGTACCATCAAAAAAGCACACCAACTCAACTTGACCAAAATTTTACGACATTCTGTCAAACTATCCCAGTTTTATTATCAACCAACTACAGTAACGACCAAAATTTATTGCTACAGACACCTGAGTCACAGTAGAGTCGGAGTCATTTGATTCCGGAATCAATTATCAAAATGTATAGCTAGCTATTCTGTATTTTGACTCCACAACCAAGTGACTCCGACTTCGCTCTGACTCCGGAGTCTGTATAGGGTCAGTACTGTAATCTAATCAGCCAATTAATCCAATTTGGCAGAAGGAGCTAAATTAGATCCCAATAGAAAAACTTCCCCATCCCCACCTGTGCACAAACTCTCTCAACAGGTCATTCTTATCCTTCTCGCAGGTGTAGTTCATGCTGACGCGCCGGTTGTGGAACCAATTTTCCCATTCGGCCTCGTCCACCGGTCCCGGGGTGATGTGGGGGGGCTTGGTGCTCTGCTCGGGTTGGTCCCCCCCGGGCGTTTGCCAGCCATAGTTGCTCCGCTGACTTTGCTGGCTACTGGGCGGCTGGTCGGGCAGCTAGACGAAGATTAAAGGGATTAAAGGAGTTAAGTTTAATCGATTAGATTAAAGTTTGACTAAACAATTGTGGACGACCCTGAGACTAAAGAGAAACACGCAATTTCATTAGAAAAGAACTAGGTTCAGGCACCCAGAGTACAGCGAGTAGTCACAAAAATCACGCCACCTGTTCTTGCTCAGGGTTCCGCATTTTTTTGGTCAGACTTTAGTTTATATGGCTTGTTTCTATATTCATCTAGACAGATGACAGCATATAAAATTTGCAAAATCAATCAGTTGTTGTTGTTGTTGTTGTTGTTGTTGTTGACGACGCTCGCGTCACGCCGTCAGACGGCGTGCCAACGCGACCACACCCTCGGGGTAGTCGTTCACCACCGTGATCTCGGGGGTTGGGGTCCCAAAAAGTTTTGTTTAATGCCGGGCAGTGGAGCAACCAGTGTTCCACCGTCTCTGGCTGCTCTCCGCACCTCGGACACATAGGTGAGGATCCCGGGGAGATTATTGACTTATATGCTGCCAATCTTCTGAAGTGACCGCTGCGGATTTGTGCGATCATTACGGCGTCATGTCTGGGAAGCTTGTTTGAGTTCGTGTCGAACCCCTTCTGGTATCAGTCGTTGTCGTTCAGAAATCAGAAGTTCTATGGCAAATCAGGCTCTATTATATTAAGCATTTGTTCTGGCTGGCTTTTTTTGAAAAAACACGAAAACGTTTCTCATGAACTCATAGTTGAAGAAAGGGTTTTTTACGTATTCCCCCTGCCAAAACTTTCCATTTTTTATAAAATCAAGCTTTTTAAAATTTGTATTAATTGAAGTCCTGAGGTCAAGAGTAGAGAAATCCACTGCTGCAAATTATGCAAATCGGTTCAATAATAAACTGCAGCGAAAACCGTTTGTCATACACAAACTGTGCATAGATACCATTTATCAAAACTGTATACAAGAGAAGTCTATTGTACAACAGTGAAACACCACTGTACTCTTCATTTCATAAATTTTTTCAATTTCAATATACCAGTCAGCTGAGGCCATACACGCGGACACACAACGTCCGCGGCAGACCAAGCTGACTGCTTTCAAATTAATCAAGATTATTTGTTGTTTATTTATTTGTTAAAATACCATATTGCTCACCAAACATATACGATTTGTGAAACATCACCAGAACAGGTTTCGTAAAATTACATAATTTCGCATGCTTGATAAATTATAAATTAAGAAAAACAGCAAAAGAATTTTATCTGGCGTATTCTTAGTGAAGGAGGAGGTGCCTCTCTCACTTTGGC
The DNA here is from genome assembly GCA_030248245.1 of Trissonchulus sp. WLG1_4. Lineage (NCBI taxonomy): Eukaryota > Metazoa > Nematoda > Enoplea > Enoplida > Ironidae > Trissonchulus > Trissonchulus sp. WLG1_4. The sequence goes on from JASANF010007856.1 coordinate 10,178, forward strand.
ACTCATTCATTTTAGTCGCCTTCCAAAAAATTAATACCCCCAATTTCAAATAGGAATGCCCCCAATAGCCAAATTTTTTTCACAATAAATTTTTACGCGGCAGCCTCATTCTCGCCATCACCTCCCCTGGGACTTTTGTACGTGTATGTATATTGGGCCAGGGAACTGGGTAGCTCATGTGTCGGCACAAACGTAGTACCTACTTGCAAACAGCTTTTGCTTTTTCAAGTTTGACATGTTTAACAAGTATTTATCACAAAAGCGTAGACAGGGGCGGGTCGCCCGGTTTTGGTCGAACCTGAAGAAAATGTCAACAAGGGTCCTCCTCTGGTTTTTATCTCCCAGGTCCCAGCCGAAATTGACCAAATTTGGCCTAAAAATAAAAAAATCTCGAACTTATTTCCCAGGACCCCTGCAACTCTGTGGCTTACTATTCCTTGTAATTATCTCAAAGTCTATGCGTGTCCACAAGAGTACATTATGCTGCATTTCTTTGTGTAATACACTGTCTGATGTGACGTTCCCATCTTTTGTTTTAAGTTTCCTGCCTGAAAAAATTTCTGATACGTCTCCATTTGACCAAATTCCGCCTAAAAATTAAAATATCTCCATTTTTTCTGGAGGCTACTGAGCAAAAAAGTAGACAAGATGCGACCCCCCTCCTTTTCAAAATCATAGCTACGCCCCTGGCTATTACATAATATATTACTGCTTATTTATTATTTGCAGCAAAATGCATAAAGGCAGCCTTAGTCTAGACCCACAGAACATACTTTAAAGCCCGGTTCATACTTGTCCTCAAGGATACAGGGACAGGGACAAGACAAATTTCGGTCAGCTGCTGTGGAAAATTGACAAATGCGTTTGAGCTAAATATTTGTACATGTACATACTCTAGAAGTGACCTCAACTATCGTCATGCAAAAAATTGGCCCATTTGGCTATGCAGTTTTTCTGAAATCGCTTAGAAACAAAATGATAGGGACAAGGACGAGTATGAACCGGGCTTAAAGCCGACATGAAGACGAGATCATTAAGATTCCAGTGAATTCGTAGCAGAATTTATCATTATAGTGATCTAATTTATTACGCTCTGAATAGGTGATGCTGTCACGGAACAGCAAAACGTTAGACAGCACCAAATAAAGTTTAACTTAAGCACACGCTTGAGCACAGTTCCACCTAAATCGATCTAGTCCAGTCCCAACAAAATTGCAGCGAAAGTTTTCAACTAAACTTTATCCGCCAATAATTTTCATTAGTAAACACAGCAGACGTAAACCTATTAAAAGAAGTTAAGTTCAGTCGGTTTATCTAGGTAAGCCAGTGGCGTAGCCAACAAAAAATTTCTGGGGAGGGAATGACTTTTCGATTGTTTGAAATGTGTTAAAATGCACTTACATGCAATTTTAACACAAAAAACGACACAAATTATAAGCCAGTGGCGTAGCCAACAAAAAATTTCTGGGGAGGGAATGACTTTTCGATTGTTTGAAATGTGTTAAAATGCACTTACATGCAATTTCAACACAAAAAACGACACAAATTAGCATACTTCGTTCCATACATGTAACGGGGTCAAAATTTTGGGGACCCTCCCCCCCCCCCTGATCGACCAAAAATACCCTAAATTTTGTAACATTTTCGCAAAAAAGTGCCATTTTTATTTTGCCCAAATTTTGGGGACCCTCCCCACCCGGCCCCTCGATTTTTTGGGGGGGGGTCCCCCCCATCCCCCCCTCATACATGTATGCTTCGTTCAAAACCAACGCTATTGTCCGACCGGAGCGGCATCGAAAGTAAAATTGGAGATTAAAAAGCCGAATATTACAAACCTGCTGGACCGACAAAAGTCCTGAAGCCACCAAATTTGAAAACTTTAAGAAGATTTTTGACATTACGAGTCGCAAATTTACTAAAAATTTCAATTTTGCTACGATAAAACAGCTAAAAGCAGGGTTTTTTCAAAAAAATCGTGAGCAAAATTGATCAAAATTTCAATTTGAGTGAGCAAAATTTCAGATCGGTGAGCAAACCGTAAATTTACCAGTTTACGGTTTATACTGTACTTTTTGAGTCAAAATGCAATCTTCATGCAAAAAATACGATTAAGATAATAACCCTGGAACCGTAGGTCACGTTGCAGAGGTCCAGGTCGGCGGTCGGCGACCCCCAAAAATTTTTTGATTTTTTAAATTTAAATTTGGTTATTCGAGACGTTTCAGACAATTTTTTGGGACAAGCAACAAATACAAAAGACCGGAGAATATTCACGGAGAAAAAAATTCGACTGCACATTATGGTACCCAATGCACCTTATACACACACAGATGCATAAAGGGGCGCAGCAAGGCGTACAATGGGGTATATTGGGAGTTCACCTTTTTGCTCATTTTTTACACTCACTATTGCGTGGCACTCACTATTATATGAACAAAATGTAATTTTGGTTAACTAGATTAAATAAATTCACTGTTGCGAGAGTCGGGAGGCGGTAGTTCCCAGGAAAAATGGAGATTCTTTCAATTTTTTAGGCATATTTTGGTTAACTGGAGACGTACGTAACAGAAATTTTTTCAGACAGTAAAATTAAAACCAGAGATGGGAAGCGGAACGTCACATCAGATACATAAGTAAATGCAAGTAAATGCAGCATAATGTACTCTTGTAGGCATGCATAGGCTTTGATAAAATTTAATAACAAAGAATGGTAAACCACGGAGTTCCAGGGATCTGGGGGCGGCAGTCCCCAGGAAAAAATTTCGAGAATTTTTTATTTTTAGGCTAAATTTGGTCAATTGTAGACGTAATATAAAATTTTCTTCGGCCGAGCGATAAAAACCAAAGGGACCCTTGTTGACAAAATTCTTCAAATTCGACCAATAAAAAGGAGGAGGTCGCGACTCCTCCTCCCCGGCTACGTCTTTGCATGCATATGCTTTCGTGAAAGATGACAGCGAGGAATACTAAAAACCATGGAGTTGCGGGGGGGTCTGGGGGCGGCAGCCCCCAGAAAAAAAAGCTAGAGAAATTTTTTATTTTTAGGCCGAATTTTGTCAACTGGAGACCTATTGGACATTTTTTTCAGCCGACCATAAAAAACCAAAGGGGGGACCCTTCAGAGCGGTGAGCAGAATTTGAGCAAATTTTCAATTTTGGTGAGCAAAATTTCAAAATCGTGAGCATTTGCCCGTATTTTGCCCAAAAAGAAAACCCTGGCTAAAAGGATACATCAAACACTGTAATAAGCAAAGAAATAGTGTACAATGCACCCGTATACACATGCACACGCTTTAATGAAACACAAAAGCAAGAAACATTGAGCCACAAGGTTGCAGGGGTCTGTAGGCGGCAGCCCCCAGAAAAAATAGGTCAAATTTGGTCAATTGGAGACGTATCCGAAATTTTTTCCGGCTGGACCATAAAAACTAAAAGGGGGACCCTTGTGTAAATCAGTCGGAAAAAATTTCGGGGGGGGGGGGGGTCAATTCCCCCATTCCCCCCCCCCCCCCCGGCTACTCCCCGAGCTAAGCTAATTATATATCAGCTGAATGTATTGGGTGCAGTCTGCCGATTTACTTATTTGAGCTCACATTACTAAATAAACAAGTCTTCACATTTTTTCAGCCAGATAAGCTTGAAAATAGCCTGGTGTCCCGAAAACGACCTCTGATGCCTCAGAAAAAACGTTTAAGTCAAAAACACGCACAACAAGCCACAACCTGTTTCGATAATGTTTCATAAATAGTATACAAGTTTCTTGATGTGGAGTATATGTTAGGGACTCTGAGATAATCGATTACGGCGAAGCCTAATCTTAAATACGTTATGTCTGGTCCGCCTAAATAACCTCTTACAAATGACAGATTTTTGAACATTTTTGCTGTGTTGCAGTCATCTTGTCTGCCGCGGACGTTTTTTGTCCGCGTGTATGACTTGGGTGGCTGCAACAAAAAAATTGAAAAGTAGAAAACGAGCTAATCTGCGGCAAAACCTTCAGGAAATAGGAAAGCATAAATTTCATTAAAAAGTCATTAATGTGGTATCTAAAGAAAGTGCAATTTATTCGTATGGTGGGACAAACAGATTCGATTGAAATTTCTTTTGACAACAACTCATAAAATCGCCTATACATTTGAAAAAATATTTTTCATTATAAACTGTTTCTCTCACACGAGAATTTATTTACTTAAATTTTTAGTAAATACTGCAGCCAGCTGAGGCCATACACGCGGACAAGCAATGTCCGCGGCAGACCAAGCTGACTGCAATTCAAATTTGGTTAAGATTATTTGTTTGTTTATTTGTTGGCTTACCATGTCGCTCACCAATAATATACCTTTTATGAAACATTAACACAACAGGTTTCGTGAAATAACGCAATGTTGCATGTATGATATAATAAATACATGAATATCAAGCTTATAGCTTTTTAAGGCTTTATATACATTTTTTCTGAGAGAACCGTGAATCTTTTCTTGTCGAAATTGTACACACACTTTATCCCTTTTGCTTTTTAGTGGAAACTGAAAGGCCGGAAAATTTTTTGATGTCTTCATTCTCCATTTGACAAAAATGGGCTAAAACTCACAGATTTACCAATTTTTTTCAGGCAGCCGCCGCCCCCAGACCTTTTAGCCAAAAGAAAGGGCAGGTCACCCTGATTTTTGGGGCAAATTTCACCCCATTTTTAACCAAATTTAAAGTAGCGACTCACGGGAGGAGGTTGTGACCCACTGGCTCTGAAATCCTGCACCGTCTCTTCCAGCGCATGAATGCCATCTTCGCAGTGCTTTTTAATTTTCTTCAGCATTGCCAGCGAAAAATGCCACAACCAGATATCTGAAATTAAATGTAAATTATATATATATATATATATATATATATATATATATATATATATATATATATATATATATATATATATATATATATATATATATATATATATATATATATATATATATATATATATATATATATATATATATATATATATATATATATATATATATATATATATATATATATATATATAGTGGTCAAACGGGATTTGCGTTCAGATCGCGATTTTTCACTCCAGACACGGAATTTAGGATACCACTAGTATTTGCTGGATTGTATTTTGGGTAAAAAAACGTGAAATTTTAAATCTTTGCACTTAGTTTTTTTGAACCCTGTAAAGCAACCTAATGTGTCTAGGGGTCTTATCCAAAATTGGATTTATCGGATTAGATTTAACTTTATTTCGTCAATAACGCAGCGTCAGTTAAAAGTAATTTACTGAAACTTGACACACATCGAGATAATGTATGTAAGCCATGTAGGGTGAAATTTCAGCCGGCTATTTTAATTTTGTGCTGTGTTATTAGCAAAATTAATTTAAATCTAATCCGTTAAATCCAGTGGCGCCAGTGGCGAAATAGGAGGGGGCGGTTGCTCCTAAGAAACCCTTTCATCAACATAGTATTATATA
>JASANF010007857.1:0-21166 GCA_030248245.1 Trissonchulus sp. WLG1_4
GGTGCTGGAGGTGAAATGCCTATTTGACAATAACTTTATTCCGCGAAACATTGACCAAATTATCGAAGACAGAGGATCGAAATTCTATTGCCGACGATTGGCCGACAACTCATTGGTGTTGAAAAAAACTCATGCTTACTATAAACAGATTTTGGGCCAACTTGCTATTACTAAATTGAGCAAGGCCCACCTGGTAATTTATGCCCCTCGAACCGGTGAACTCAAGATTGTTCCGGTGGACTATGACGCGGAAGAATGGCAAAAGCTGAAAGAAAAATTGGACTCTTTCTATGAACGCTTTTTAAAGGAGGAAGAACCTATGGATTGTACGTAATATGTGTGTGTAATAAAGTTTTTTGTAACTAGTTGTCGTAAAATGTTATACGTAGTAGATTTTTGTAGTGGAAAAAACCAATTCATTTATAAATTGGTAGTAGTAGTAGATGATATCTGAATGGCCTCCAAACCATTCATTTAGCAATTAATAGTAGATTTAATCAGTATGGACCCAAGCGAATCCCAGATTTCGTTTGGGTATAAAATCCGCGCAACTGACAATTGCGTCAGTTTGCAACAATGCCAAGCCACAGTTCCGCACAAGTTCATTTCAACCTGGGTCACATGGAGTCCCACTTTGCTGGGACGCGCAAAAATGTCCGCGGGAAGAGTACTTTTGCTCTTCGCCGGGACCAAGTTTTCCCATTAATTTCCCAAAAAATTTTGTTTCATCACTTGTCCCGGGAGTGGGAGGGGGGAAGTAGGTGGCGGTTAGTTTACCGTCATCATGAAGTGGTCGGGATGCTGGGGTTCAAACGCAAACCGACTCACTTTATGCGAGTGGTCGTTGAGGTGAGGGATTACGGCATTTTTGTCGTAACCGCTTTCCCCGACGACCCCCGCCAATAGATGGGGTGTCCCTCCCGAGTATTGAAAAATTTTGTACGTACGTAAAATGCATGAAAAACAAAAGCGGTGGAAGGAAAAAAAATAAATAAATAAATTAAAATAAAAAGAAAAATAAATAAACAAAACCAAAGAAAAAAAAAATCAAAAACCAAGAAAAAAACAAACAAATAAAAAAAAAACACCAAACAAAAACAAAACCAAGAAAAAAAATAAACAAACAAAAACAAAACCAAGGGAAAAAAAACCAAACAAAAACAAAATCAAAGGAAAAAAAAAACAAAACCAAGAAAAAAACACGTCGTGCTAGCCAAGAATTAAATTGGGGCTACTGCAGCCCTAATTTAATTCAGTTTGGTACCTGATGAGTCCCTTTGGCAAGGACGAAACGTGGTATGAATAGGAAAAATACGTACACAATAATGCTATTTTGTGTAAGACTTAAGCCAAGCAATAGAGAACCTATATAAACAGAAAATTTTCATGCACACAATCAGTCTTCATCATACAGTCGTTGGGAGCACACGCTTTTAAATTCTTCTCTGACGACGGTGGTTATTAAGAGACTCTGGTCAACACCTACGACGACTTTACGGGCGTGTCTATTCAAACATTGAAGATGCTGACCACACAGAGTCTAGTCACAACCATTCACACTTTTATTCGACCCGTCAATGAGGGGGTTGATGCTTTTGATAAACTAGTGGAGGCTACTCTGATCATTCTTACGCTAGCCACCACAATTTCTATAACGAGTCAAAGCATCGGTACGTCCATTGCCTGTCAGGTACCTGTGGAGCACGCTCAGGCAGCAGAAGTGAAATTTATTGAAAATGAATGCTACTTCAACGCCGAACCTATTACCAGACTTTACAATGACTACAATGACTTTGTCTACATTTACCCTTATTTGGGTTGGATACTACTACTACAACTTGGTTCCATCCTACTCGGACAAGCTATCTGGAGACACTTCAGAAGAAACCTAGGAACTTATTGTAATAGAAATTTGATGCTTAGATTTTGTATTTGTAGAGCTATTATAATGTGTGCAATTGTAACTAATATGGTGCTCATTGGTTATGCCCTAGAACCTATTGTAATCAGAAAACAGTATAATATGTCTGTATTTGCCACAAAAATAACTTGCACTACAAATTACTACTCTATTGGTAATGTAAATAAGCGAAGCATTCCCTGTTTGCTACCACTTAATCATTATTTTTGGAAATTTTATGCTCTCCTGTTTATGTGGCTTGCTATGGTTGTTCTCTGTTGTATAATATGTACTGCAATGCTTGTTAAATCTATAAAATTGGATAATGTTGGTCTTGCTAAATACTTTACGTATGAAATGCCTATTGTCAGTACTTGCTGAATAAATAAAACATACCTTGTTGAATAAAAATTTTTTTTGCATAATAGTTGTGGTTACTAAGGAAAAAAGATTAAAATGATGAGAATAGAATAGAATAGAGAAAGATAGGAGGAAGAAATGAGGAAAAAATACACAAACAACAATAAATACAGAATATCTAAACCTAAAAATAAAACAGACACACACACACACGCACACATAAAGAAAACAGTGACCAAAGACTAACAACTAGTCTTCAGCCACTACACGCCGCCTAACATAATAAAACATTGTACACTAAAACTTTGGGGGTTGTACTATAAATGAAATTTTACTTCTAACACAAAATTGAAAGGTTTACAAAACTGAGGGGGTTTCAAAAAACCTAGTGTAGCTGCTCATAGAGCAGGATTTGAGCTTAGCTTTTTATGTCATCTTGTAGTACTGGTGATAGGCTACAAGATGAGGTATTGATCGGGTTGATCGGACAATTAATCGCTAAATAATTGTCCATGCCCGTAAAATGTGCGGTATGTTTTTACATCAAAAAATAGTGTAGGGTTTACTAATCGGGCTACAGCGGTCCTTAACTTGGGTCTACAACTTAGATTTTTATATGAGCGTGTAGTACTAATGATAGGCTACGTAATGACCTATTGATGACGTAAATCGATTGAGTAATTGCTGAGAAATCTTCCATGCCCGTAAAATGTGCGGTATGTTTTTAACCAAAAACTTGCACTAGGTTTACTAAACTAGGTATACTTGCCGTGAATGTAGGAGTTTATCCTAGATTTTTATGTCAACTTGTAGTACGGGTGATAACCTACACGATGACATACTGCTTGTCTAGCTAGGACGTATAACGGCTGAGAAATCGGCCATGCCCGTAAAATGTGCGGTATGTTTTTAGCCACACGGTACATGAGCATGTTTGAAAAACTTAGGTGGTTGTACTAAATCAGTCATTACTACTGACAGAGTAGGAATTGAGCTTAGTATTTTATATGACCTTGTACTACTAATGATAACCTATGTAATGACCTATTGATTGAGCTGATCGGACCTATAATCGCCAAGTAATCGCCCATGCCCGTAAAATGTGCGGTATGTTTTTACACCAAAAACTTGCACTGGGTTTCCTTAACTATGTAAATATGTTCATAAATTTTGGGGTACGGCTAAGTTTTTTATATCACCTTGTAGCCCTAATGATAAGCTACAAAATGAGCTATTGATTGGGTTGATCGGTCAAGTAATAGCTGAGCTACAGCTAATTTTACCTAAAATATACGTATTATACTACAGTATGCTGCCTAACTAGTTTTCTGCCACTAGTTGGCATCTATTTTCAGAAAAGCCCTGCGGGCATGCACGTGTTATTACAAAAATATCTGCCGGAAAAACCGCACACACATTACGTAATTCATAAAAAACAAGAACAAAAATTAATATTAAACAATTATTAATATTATAAAATTGAAAAATAAATGAATTGAAATTAAAATTGAAAAATTTAAATTAAAAAATTTAAATTAAAAAAAATTAAAAAATTTAAAATTAAAAATTGAAAATTAATTAATTAAAATTTAGTTTAATAATTGAAAACTGGTAGCTCCTTAAACCCCCTCCCAAACTCCTCTCGCAGGAGCCGGCAGGAGCCAAGCCTACTGGGAGGGGGTTTTTACACGTTAAACATAGGAGGCTCCTGAACGCACCCCCTCCCAAAGAGTATCGTACTGCTTGCTACTATACTACTCACAGGTAGTAAGTAAACTTCGAAAATGAAAATTGAAATTGAATGGTAAGGGGATCGAACCCTTGGCTTCCCCATTAAATGTTTCGCACAATCATCTAGGCTCATCCGAGTTCGTTGAGGTTCTTCTTTGCTTCAACATTTCAAAACTATATTTGTTGTATGTTTTAATAGGTAGTTTTTTGACTTTAAAACGTTTTCATAGTTTATCGATAAGGCTTTTAAGCGATTCGGCCGTGGCGTAAAAGTGCGCAGAAGCCGGCATATGAAATTCATTTTCTCCACAAATAATAGCCACAGTCTAACTGTTCAAGGTTCATGGTTTTGGTATTGTTTGGGAATTTTGCCTTAATATTTAATACGTTTTACTTTTCTTTTACCATTGACTTTTCGCAATTTACACAAACAATTTTATTCTTTTCACCGTTCACCAACAATTTTGATTGCTAGTATCTTCCTGCAAATTTAGTTCTATCATGGCCTCTAGCCAAACTCAACCTGCTAAAAGGGGAAAGAAGGCTGACCTGACTCGTCTAGCAGTGCTCTGCCGTGCTAACGATCTAACTGCGAATTTAAAAAGTCATTATTTTTGGTATAAACCCGTAATTTAATGTGTCATCAAAACCCCATCAAAACTGCATCAAAATGCATCAAAACTAAAACTAAAATTTTTGTCACATCAAATCAATTGAAAATTTAGATTCTCACATCAAATCAAATCAATTGCTTTTCAGAATGGCTGCATCAAATCAAATCAATTGAAAAAACATAAAAACAACCCTACTATTGAGCCTCGCTAATTAGATTTTGATTTTCAAATCCACAAAAAGTTGCGAAGCTTTATTTAAAAATAAATTACTATTAAAAAAATTTTCAACGGCTTGGTGTGTTTACGTCACCTTTCTGTCGGTCCGCTTCAGAAGCTCGGAAATTAAAATCTAATCGACTTAAATTAATTATGTGATATCAGCTGTGGAAATTTTGCTGGCGAACGAATGCAAAATTATTTATATATACCTGCCGTTGTATTTCAGGCACTTAATCGCTGATCTGGTTGCTCGTTTATTAATTTTATATGGTAGATAGAATATCACATTCCGGAATCATTCAGCTTATGAAGTCACTATTTTTGAATGTGATTGTATGTATACATTTATGCAATACTGTTTCTGTTTATTGTCTGTTAATTAAAGTAAATTAGTCAATACAGTTTTGGTGATTTTCATTATTGTTTCATTATCACAAACAGCCCGACAAAGTCGATATTGTCGGGTTGTCTCGAGTATCATTGGCTGTCTGCTAGGCTGTGATAGGCTTAGGGTCAAAGGGCATACGGCATCAAGTCATAGGGCATACGTACAAACGAACATAGGGCACACGGACAAAGCCCATTTCGTCCGTTTTTTCAATTCATACGTAGGGCAAACGGACATTAATTAGAATATACGGCTGTACGGTAAAGCTGCAATTCGTACTTTTGATTCATGTGTACTATTGATTCATGGGTACTAGTGTACCCGCTGCAGAGTGATGTAAAAACTTTTCCGAGCTGTTTTTGAGTTTCTTGAAACTTTTTCAGCAACAAGGAGGGGGTTTGCTCCGATGTATCAAATCTGAGGGCTTGTCCCGGAATCTCAAATCTGGGGAGTTGCCCCCGCAGACCCCCCATGTACATCTGTGTTGCAGCTTATCAAAACATGAAGTATATAAATAATTCCGCCTCTAGGCGGAATAAAAACTGGAAACAAAAACGTTACAAGGAAATCTCAAGTGTTGGTATAGCAGCTTCTTCAGTAGAAGTCTGGTCGTGTCGGGTTAGACATTGGCTTGGGTCGGGTCGGGTTATGAAATTTCGACCCGTACTCTAGTTAGTAGTAGTTCTGTCTAGGGTTGGGAAATTTCCGGAAATTTTATTTTTTCGGAAATTTCCGAAACCGTTTCTCAAAAATTTGAAAATTGCATGATTTCCGAATTTTTTTATTTTTTCAAAATTAAACTCAACAGACCTTACTGAGCTATGTTTGAACGTAATAGCGTCTATGGTAGCTAATTTTTGTTGATTCAATAGCTGACATATTATACAATAATTCTTTCTACTGTCCATTTCAAACTGAAATGCCTCCGACGAGTCGGGTGATGTTATCCGACGCGTCAGGCGTCGGAATTTGGACATCAAGAGGCATTTTCATTTGAAACTGATTGTAAGTTCGTCAGACTTAAAAGACAACCAAAATTTTGCTTAGTAGACATTCACTGACGTTGTCACGGGGTAAATCTTCCCCCCGAGTGAATCTTCCCCCCGGAAGAAACACCCCGGGGTAAATCTTCCCCCCGGAAGAAACACCCCGGGGTAAATCTTCCCCCCGGAAGAAACACCCCGGGGTAAATCTTCCCCCCGGAAGATTTACCTCGAAGAGAATTTCAGCCCAATTTAACGCACATTGTCCCTCTAATTATGACGCAAATATTCGAACTATGAAAGATGAGTCCGCTTTAAGCCCGGTTCATAGTTGTCCGTAAGGGCTGTCCGTGTCCGAGTCCGTGTCCGTGTCCGTAAGAGCAGTTTGATTCACAGTTGTCCGGATGTCCGTAAGAACTTGTCCGTGAGTGTCCGTAAGGGCTGTCCGGATGTCCGGAAGTCAAGTTGAATTCAGTTCAACTTTTGTCCGTGTCCGTAAGGAATTAGCCAATCAGATTTTAGCCTTATAGTCACGTGTACGTGCGAGCACATAAAATTCATCCGCGCATAGTAAAAGAATGTGAAATTTATCGTAATTTCAGCTGAACAGCTTGCTTTTTATGTGTGCAGAACGTTTTTATTGATTTTTCAAAACTTGCGCTCACACTCGTCTGCTGCATAGCAAAAGGTGTTGGTGTTATTTTATATGCATACGCACTGTCCGTAGCAGTATGAATTAATGCTGCTGACGGACACGGACACGGACAAATGTTACGGACAACCTTCCGGACACGGACAACTACGGACAGTTCCGCACTACTATGAACTAGGCTTTATACGGTCTTTATACTTATTACTTCGAACTTTTTCGGTATGTTGCCTTTTTCACTCCATCATGTAATCAAGTAGGCACCTAAAAGTGCAAATTCTGATATAATGGCGTGAATTTAATTTCTACACAGTAAATCATCACTTTTAGCAGTTAGCACATGTTGGAACTGTAAATCTTTTGTCAATAACTTACTTATCTGGCCAAAGTTGTGTTTCTGTTTGAGGTTAAGCCAAAGTTGATTATGTTTGATGACCAAAGTTTGTAATATTAGTTTTACTGTTGCCCGTGTTCAGTCAATTCTAACATATAGTATAGAAGCTAAGGGTGAAACAGCCCAAATATGCACCATTAGCGTGTTCACATGCATGTAACTCCCACTGCGATGCAAGTCTCGTCTAAAAAATTATACCAAACGACAGAGGAGTCTGACCACTATAATTGACAAAAATTTCAATAGAATTCATGCAAGAAGCAATGTACAGTAATCAGATTTAGGAATCGACGACATCACCTCAAGGTTGCGAACCCATCAGACAATCCACTCCACCACTCAGCTCTGATTCTTCACGTAAATTAATAGTTATGACATATTAGAAATCTACGATAAAACTGCGTGCTTCTATACTGGCACAACTTACATATGTGCTATAGAACTGCAAGATAAGTTCGCAGTTATGCATAAGCAAACATGAAGTCCACGAATTAATCTTTATTTAGTACCTATGTATGTACAATCAAGTTCCGACTGCCGAAAGTTTTGGGCTGAGATTTTGCCGTTTCAATGGCTGTAAAAGGAGAGGCATTTCATGGGCAATATGCAAATTAAGAATAAAACTTTAGCTGACCCAACAGGTTTACGATGGCCACAATAAAATAGACCACAAAGTACATTGAAAAATGTAGAATTTGTAACAGACAGTTTCAACAGTGCTGCTGAGCAACATCCTTGTGTCTGTGAAGACTGTTTTTGAGAATTTTTATATCAACTTTCAAGTAAATACCCAATTTAGGGTTTTATGGTGTCATTCTTGCGCCTTTTTTGTATATGCATGCATTTTCTCACCATACACTGAACTGATTTATTTCGAAAAACCAGGGACAAGCCCACCCCCAGACTGAGACCCCGTCTACATGTATTATGCCTACGGCCCTAGCACACACGTAACACAACTATTATATGATATTCCAAACAACACACTTACTTGTTTTAAATGCACACTGAGGTTGCTTTTATTTTTAGTATTTTTCCATTAAATGATATTGCAAATATATATTTTAAATTTAGGTAAGAGGGAACATAATGGCTTTCTAGGCATAACTAAATTTTACTTAAAATTATCATTTAATCATTGAATTAACTTATTTTTTACTAATGATAAAAACTAAGTGGACGCCGGCATGGACTACCTAATGTGTGCATAATTTGCAATCTGAATCTGCAGTATTTACATAAGTACTCAAGCCAGCAGGCGGTCACATTTAGTCGGCCAATTATCTGCCTGCAGTTTTGAGTGCTAACATTCAGTAATTTTGAGTGACACCATTAAATAACATGCGCAGAAAAATTACGTGCAAACCAAATAGCGTTAGTTTATTCAGGTTTGTGCAGGAACATTTAAGGGTGGATTTCACAAAGGTGGTTTAACTAAACCATGGTTTTACATACGTTTTTATATGATTTGCACATAATTTCATTACGAAATAACGCCTGATTCGTTACGAATTTCGCCTCTTTTTTAAAACCATGGTTTTAGCGCAGTTGAAATTTAAAACCTGCAGCACAGCAGGTCTCTGTTTCGCTGAAATTTCAGCTAAGCTAAAACCATGGTTTAAGAAAATCTAGGAAATTCGTAACGAATCAGGCTATATTTCGTAACGAAATTATGTGCAAATCATATGAAAACGTACGTAAAACCATGGTTTAGTTAAACCACCTTTGTGAAATCCACCCTTAGAATTTCTGATTGAATATAGCAATCGTTGCCTAGAACAAGCACTTTTGTGGACGAGCGTACATTTTTTCACAGGACGACAGTGAGTATTATTTACCGTATCGGTAAAATTAAGCGCGGCATACACGTATTTTTTGTTCCTTCTAGAGAAGGAACTATTGTTTCGAAACCATCTCTGCATAGTGTTAAAGTAACACCTGCCTGTTGGTCAGCGTATATGATTAACACGTAAAGTCAGTATGGCAATCAACTGCTCTTTTTTTAAAGACAGTTATTTTTTTACAATTTTTAATGAAATTATGGTCAATAACAGTTTCCACATGTATTGAGTTGTCATTTTACTCGAATCTTGTGATTTAAAATATTTTCATATGGTAAATTTTCAGACTAGATAGAACACATGCTAATCACGTGCTTGTCTAGACTGATGTTTTCGCAGTTTCTTTCCACATAGTCATAATCAAACATCTGTATGCATCGAAGTAGGGTGGTCGAGTGGTCAAAAGCGCTAGTAAAAGATTGCTATACGTTAAGGCCCAAGGTTCGACCCCATGTTTTTTTGAAAAAAACTACGTAATTTTTGTCAGCAAAAACTGTTGTGACAGGACATTTGCTTGTAAAAATTTGCAGCAGACTGCTGATGCTGAAATCACAAGCAGTCCCGGCTACTGTGGAATGTGCTTTCGGCAAAACTGTTGAATTAGTGTGAATTCAATATCTATGCACTAAAACTAAATAGGTAAAGTAAACTTATACTGGTGTTAGTGCTTTTTATATCTACGTGAAAAGGAAATACACAAAACAAAAGTAAAGGCGAAGCTGAAATCTTTTGGGTAAAATAAGCAGAATTTGCACTCGGCGAAGGAGCATTGCCCCTTTTGGGGCCTGCTTGTTTAATTTGTCAGAAGCCGTGTATCATTTTCAATGTTATGTAAGCCGAGCTTCAACTTGGTTAATGTAAGTCTGTATAATATCTTAAATGGCATTTGAACGAAGCTAAAGACTTTTCGAGATTTCGACAACATTAACCCAAATTGTTGAGTAATAACGTTTTGTCGTTTTAGAAGTTTTGTTGCCCCACCCTGCCGGCGGGTTTTCGTTATCCACTGGGACACTAGTTTCATAACAATCATTTTTTTTGCTGAGTCGAGTCTTTCACTCAATCAACTATTCAATCAAATTATGAACAGCCACCTAGTGAGTAAAGGAGCACAAGCAAAATATACTCATTTTAGCCCAAGCCCCAATCTCTGTTATTACATACCTACAATACATATCTTCGGGGGTTTTGTTGTTAAGTAAATGCCCGTAGTGCAATACCTTTGCCCCGCCTGCCACGTGTTCAACACTAACATTGGGGTAAGTTTCCGATATATCACGGTTTTTTAGATGCCTCGGAGAAACGGCGATTCGGCTATAGCCAATTATTACACACGGATTTGTCTAAAATAGCCGGCAATAGCTGTGGCGATTTTTAGCACATATTGCCGATTAGACTGTTTCGCCGCGGCTATAGCTCACCGTGGCTATTTTGGCGATTTTCAAATGGCCAAGTTTTTACTGAAGAAACGTGGCTATAGCCAGCCTATGGCTATTTTTGAAATCAAGTAGGGACTAGGGAACCCCCAGAAGTGGCGATTCGGCTATAGCCGCCAATAGCCGTTTCAAATATAGTGTTTTGTCTGAAATAGCCGGCTATAGCTGCTGCCAGTAGTTGCTATTTTTCCACTTGTGCCGATTCGCCACAGATATAGCTCGCCGCGGCTATTTTGGCGATTTTCAAATGGCCAAGTTTTGACTGAAGAAACGTGGCTATAGCCAGACTATGGCTATTTTTGAAATCAAGTAGAGACCCCCTAGAAGTGGCGATTCGGCTATAGCCGCCAATAGCCGTTACAAATACACGGCTTGGTCTGAAATAGCCAGCTATAGCTGCTGCCAGCATTGGCGATTTTTCCAACGTCCAAAACGAAAAAGGAAAAATACAAAATGAAGATGACTTTGTAGTGGAGTCGAACCACCAACCTTATGGTTATCAAGCGTACACTCTGTCGCTAAGCCACCAAGTCATCTAGAATATTGGCAATAACTGCAGGTTTTGAACGAACGACTAAAACTTGCTCCAATGGGGCACAGTAAAAATGTAGGTATATTGAGCAATAATTGAATTATAGAAAAAGGGAGGGGGCTGACGATTGGTTGGCAGTTCGATTCTGACCAGGCCACAGAACTTTTTTCAATCTGTAGCTTTCATGCTGGAACACCGTTCTAAGCCGGCAATAGCCGAGCTATAGCCGGTCATTAACGGCTATTTCTAGTCAAAACGCGGCTATACCTAGCGCTAATAGCCGGTTGACAGCGCGGGCTCATCAATTCTGTGAAATGGCTATAGCCGAGCTATAGCCCGGCTATAACGGCTATTCCTAGTCAAAACGCGGCTATAGCGCTAATAGCCGATTGACAGCGCGGGCTCATCAATTCTGTGAAATGGCTATAGCCGAGCTATAGCCCGGCTATAACGGCTATTCCTAGTCAAAACGCGGCTATAGCGCTAATAGCCGATTGCCAGCGCGGGCTCATTAATTCTGTGAAATGGCTATAGCCGAGCTATAGCCGGGCTATACCGGCTATTTCTAGTCAAAACGCGGCTATAGCACTAATAGCCGATTGCCAGCGCGGGCTCATTAATTCTGTGAAATGGCTGTAGCCGAGCTATAGCCGGGCTATACCGGCTATTCCTAGTCAAAACGCGGCTATAGCGCTAATAGCCGATTGACAGCGCGGGCTCATCAATTCTGTGAAATGGCTATAGCCGAGCCATAGCCCGGCTATACCGGCTATTCCTAGTCAAAACGCGGCTATAGCGCTAATAGCCGATTGACAGTGCGGGCTTGGCAGATTAGTAGCCAAGTAGACAGCCTCGGTCGGGTCGTCGTGTGATTCGTTGAATTTTATAGTAACCAAGAGTACCTATCGATGTATTAGACATGTTTTTTATAAATACTTTATCACACGTACGACAGACGTACACACTACACAGGCCCTTTGCAGTCAGCAGCAGGGCGGGGGGAGGGGTGAAGCACCTGTCTGGGTGGGGGGGGGGTGAGGATGCGTTCTGGAACCCAAACCACCCACGCCTGTCTAGATCTTAAGGGCTGTTAAATGAAGGTGCCACTAACTCTTTCTGAGGGGGTGTAAAGATTCAAAGATAGTCTATCAGGATAACGAGGGGTGAAAATAAAGTCTTGCCGCTAATTTTATATGAGGGAGGTAGGCTATGTATCAAGGTGCAAAACTAGTCTGTCAAGGTAACGAGGGGTGAAATATAAGCTAGCCGCTATCTCTATCTTCGGGGGCTAGTAAAAGTCGGGATACATGGGAATGTGACCAACATTGGTGTATCGTCCTATTAAATTTCCGTATAATTTTTGCCACAAAACTGCAAATAAAAGTTTACTGTACACTAAGACGACGCGGTTTTGCCAAATTTATTCAATCCCATACAATATTTTAATAAAAATATTCAAAGAATACAAAGACGATATAATTAGTTGGGATTGGGTAGAAAAAAGTTAAGCACAACGATTTTTTGTTCCTTCTAGAGAAGGAACTACTGTTTTGAAATCAACTCTGCATAGTGTAAAAGTAGCAGCCACAGGTTGTTTAGCGTATATGATTAACACGTAAAGTCAGTATGGGAACCGACTGCTCTTTTTTTTGAAAACCGGTGTTTTTTACTATTTTTAATGAAATAATTGTCAACAACATTTTTGCCTAGGTATTGAATTGTCATTTTACTAAAATTATGTGATTTAAAAAACTTTCGTATACACATGCTAATCACGTGATCGTCTAGTCTGGTGTCTGGCTTCTCCTTTCCTTCTACATAGTCATAGCTGAACATCGTTACATATCGAACTATATAGTGTGGTCGAGTGGTCAAAAGCGCTAGTCCAGAATTTGTTGATATGTACTGCGAGGGTTCGACCCTCAATGTTGAATTTTTTGCAAAATATTTACGCCGCTTTTGTGTAGCAAAAACTGTTTTGATATGAGATTTTTTTGTCAAGGAAAGCGATAGCGTCGTCGAGTTGGCAAGCAGTTTCAATTATGGCATGTGTTCGACATGAGCATTGGAACTGAATAGATCAACTGTACACAGGTATTAGTGCGAAGCTGAATTCTCCTATGTAAAATAAGCGGAATTTTTACTCAGCGAAGGAACCTTGCCCCCTTTTGGGGCCTGCTTGTTTGTTTGTCTCACTTGCTTAGAAAAATTCATTGCTTAGGTGTGGGGCCATAGGTCCGTGTTTGCGTTCGTCTGCTTTAGAAATCGTTGATGAATAGATATTTGTAAGCAATAGAAAGTCACACCAATTCTTTATTAAGCAAAATCAAATGACCGTTCCAATAATAATTAAGCCACACTTTCAGTATCGGTTCTTCTGCCCTGAATCAAATGGGTTAAAACCTATTGGATGTGTCAGTGGGTAAGAAACCCACAGCTGGATTTTAGAGTGAATTAAATAAACCACAATACCCAATTTTAGAGACTCCCGTTTTAGAATTGTCGACACATCTAATAAGTTCCCCAAATACACCCTACGTTAACTCAAGTTAGCCGCCGCAAAGCAACTAAATGAAAACCGCAACTCTGAAGCAACAACAAGCCAACACTAGCCTCGCTTTTGACCAGTCACCGCTACCCAGCCTAATGGCCAATCAATTTGGTCCAGCGTTATTGGTTGTCTGCAAAAGTTCCATTCCCCAATTTATCAGTTGGTTGTTTACTACTTTACTACATCACCCCCCTTGCCGGGTATTCGCCGTCCCGGCGAATATTGGCGCTACATATCCCAATAAAAATAGGGAAACAAACAATATTACAATTGGACATAACACTGCAGCTACAATATTCATCAAAGGACTGAGGAACAAAATTGGCACATATACTGTATTAAAATGGTATGCAAATTAAAGCAATGCACTACCAATTGAACCAGATTGTCCTAGGCCATGATTACTTTAATTTGCACTTGTTACTGCTGTTTCAAAACAGATAGCACACATTCAAGCATAAATTGGCCACCGATATGATTTATGTGTAGGTCAAATCCTGAACGATTAGTTGTTGACTTCTTGAAATATTGACGGTTTTTGAATTTAGCAAAGAGAGAAAGCATCGAAATATTCTTTTCTTCCTTCGCAAGTTTGTCGACCATAAGTTTGACTTGTTTATTGACTTCTTTCAGAGCAATTTGCATTCGGCTCTGTTTTCTTTTATTCAAATGGGAGTCATTAAATCGTGGAATAATTTCACCAACAAATAGTTTAACTTTTGGATGTTCATGCGTAAATCGAACAATACTAGTACGAAACTGTTTCACAACAAGTCGAGGGTGTCTTGGTTCTAGACCACCAAAGATATTCATTTCAGTACGATTTTTTGGCAAATTGTTTGTTCCGCATATGACTACGCAATATTCGTAAAACTCATTGCTTAATAATCGAGCCAGTTTAAATAACATTTGCACTGTTGCACCAGGAACCACAACTTTGTCGATCAGAGTGTGTTCAGGGACAGATCGGCCTTGCGAATCCATTACTAGCAGTATTTTTTTATGACAAAACGATGGAGTCTGCAGATTTCTCCTGATGTCCATCAGGAGTACACCCAAAACATTTTGGCCCGGAAAAACTGATGGGGGTCGTTGCTCCAGCTCCCATCGACTGAGACTTGAAGCCCAAAACTTATCGTGAGTTGCTTCTGCTAACGTTGCGTCTCCTGTTTTAAGCAACTTGAATTTTAAATCGTCATTGTCAGTAAATTTTTTCAATAATATACTTTTCATGACAGGGACTTTCATCCATTCCCATTTCGCTTTACTGAAAGCAATCCTATGACTCAAGCGCTTACAAACTACAGGGTCAGTTTCGGTCGCTATCCTCGCAGCACTGTTGTCGTCTTCAAAAATAAAAGCTTTTGTATACTGATATAGTTGTTCAGACGATGAAAACTGTCGACTAAAGCATAAAAGTTTGGCAGCGTAAAAATTCGACAGAAAGTCTCTCTTTCCTTGAAAAGCGACAATTTTTCTCTTTCCATTTTGTAATTGATTTCCATAAACTTGAGATCGAAGCATCTAAACAAAATTTGCAAGTGTAAACTAACTTGAAAGTAAAATTCTAATAGTTTTGTGTAGATTATTTTCAGTTTTTAAGTAAATTTTCACTAAAAAGACTAATGTAAGCATGTCGGGCTCTCCTTATCTTTATCAGACTCAATTTATTAATTTATTAAATAATCGGACTCAATATAATTACACTATATTTATGCTATGGAGAAACTACAATTATTTATTTACTGTACCATGCACATGCGCACACAACATTGTTATTTTGTTAGAAGAACACACCACAGCAAACACAGATCCCGCAGAAAATCAAGCGGAAACAAGTTGCCTGTTGCTCAGTTAAACCCAAATTGGAGTAGTCATCGATAATGCCAAGCAATGAATTGCCAAAGAACCAGCGTCAAACGGACCAGGTTGTCCACAGATCGCCGATCATTAGCAACGTAAAGCACGACATTCGGCCAGAAAAACTAAGTGAAGTAAATACTCAAAAATTTGTAGACAGGCAACAAGTTTGATAAAACAGTAACTATTCAGCAACTTAGAACTCGGATGAATCGGTTCCAGAAGTGCTACTATTTTGAGCTGGCTCAACATTTTGCGGTTGGAGTGGTGGAAGATAGTCACCTTGAAAACCTGTTACTTTATTTTTGTGAATAACCTCAATTTGTGCATCGGGATTACCAAGTGGTATTATGCAAACGTCTGGTTCTTTTATGCTAATAATACGATGAGGTCCGCTCCATTTGTTTTGAAATTTGTTTCCAACTCGCTTTCGCAATCGTTTACGAACAATATCACCGACCTTAAACGTTTGTTTATGCACATTTTGATTGTACTGGTGGGCATAATTTGCCTGAGCTTGCTCGATTTGATCCTTTGCAGTAGCCCAGCCCACCTCAAGGTTACTTGTTAAAGTAATCAAATATTGCTCTGCTTCTGTATATCTTGCTTCAATGCAGCTGTCTGTCTTGGACGGTAAACGAGGATCCCGTCCATGAAGCAGATAATAGGGCGTGTTTCCCGTTGAATTGTGAACAGCAGTTCGATAGGCAAAAAGAGCTGGTTGCAAATAGTCTTCCCATTCAGCTTCGTGTTCAGCCAATTTTGCAATAATGTCCACAAGAGTTCTGTTGAATCGTTCAACAAGTCCGTTGCATTCAGGATGGTATGCCGTCGTGTAAACTTTTCGAGTCCGAAAAATTTCGCATAATTTTTGCATTATTTCTGAAAGGAAAGGCGCTCCTCGGTCAGAAAGTAATATTCGTGGACAGCCATGTCTGCATACGATGAACTCGAAAAATGCATTCGCAAGTGTGATTGCTTGTTGATTCGGAATGGCGACTACCTCTGGATATTTGGTAAAGTAGTCCATAAATACCACAACATACAAATTTCCTCTGGTTGAGAGTGGAAGCTCACCAACGACGTCAACTCCAACTCGATCGAAAGGTCCGGTTACAGGAATAGGATACAAAGGTTCTTTCAAACGGGGATTTGGTACTCGGCGTCGAGCGCATTGGTCACAGTTTTGACACCATTCCTGGGAGTCCTTGTACATTGTTGGCCGAAAATAGTTTTCCTGCAGCCGCCACAATGTTTTCTTGTGCCCAAAATGACCTGCTATGGAACTGTCATGGCATTGTGTAAATACTGGTTTGCGATATTCTTTCGGGACGGCTAGTTGCTTCATGATTTCGCGGAGGCGTGAACTGCGAAAAAGTCGATAAAGTTTTCCTGACTCCAAAACAAAGTTTGGCGCTTCTGACGCAACTTTCTTGGCAGCAGCGATGTTATCTGGAAGCGTTCCGGTAATCAGATATCGGAAAATCAGTTGGAAGTCTGGATCTTGGCGCTGCATTCGCTCAAATGTTTTGTCGACGGTCAGATTTACAAAACCAATAGGATTGCGAGATAATCCGTCAACGTTAGCATGCTTTTTGCCTTGACGATGAACTATGATAGGATTATAGATTGATGCTGCTATAGCCCACCTCCTTAGTCTTTCTGATCGATGCTCTGTTTCTAGTAACCATTTTAGTGCTGCATGATCAGTACAGACAGTTACCCCATAGCCATAAATGTAGTGATGAAATGACTTCAATGACCAGACAACTGCAAGAGCTTCCAATTCAGTGATGGTATAGTTCTTTTCGCTTTTCTGGAGTAGTCTACTGATGAAACAGATGGGTCTTTCGTTATCATTCTCTACTTGTGACAAAATTCCTCCTAGTCCAATTCGTGAGGCATCAGCATTGATTAAAAACGGTAGTCGGACATCTGGGTATCGTAAAACGGGTGGATTGCATAGTAGCTCTTTCACAGTATCAAACGATTTGGCACACTCACTGTTCCAGACAAATTTGGTGTTTTTGCCAGTAAGTGCATGGAGAGGAGCTGCGATAGTGGCAAAGTTAGATATAAAACGTCTATAATAACTAGCTATACCCAAAAATTCCCGAACATTCGTTTGTGTTTTTGGCACAGGAAACTGTTTGATGGCAGCAATTTTACTTTGATCCGGCTCAATTCCATTAGCAGAGACAACATGACCTAAAAAATGAACCTTAGGTCGAGCGAAAACACACTTCTTAGCCTTGACTGTGAGGTTTGATTCTCGTAGACGTAGAAAAACGCGTTCAAGATGGAACAAGTGTTCATCAAATGATTTCGAATAAATTATGACATCATCAATATATACAAGACATATTTCCCACTGTAGTCCGGCCAAAACCAAGTCCATCAATCGCTGAAATGTGGGTGGTGCGTTTGTGAGTCCAAACGGCATTACATTAAACTCATGAAGACCAAGATGTGTCGCAAATGCAGTCTTTTCTTTGTCTTTTTCAGACATAGGTACTTGCCAAAATCCTGAATTTAGATCTAGCGTAGAAAAGTAGGCATTCTGACCACCCACTGCTTCCAAAGCGTCATCGATTCGAGGTAATGGATACACATCCCGCTTTGTCAACGCGTTGATTTTCCGATAGTCGACACAAAATCGATCTGTTCCATCCTTTTTAGCCACAAGAACTACTGGACTACTCCACGGAGAACAGCTTGGGCGTATAACATCTCGTTCGCGCATTTTCATTATTTGGTCTTCGACGACTTTACGTTTGCACAAAGGAAGTCTGTATGGTCTTTGGTTTATTGGTCTGGCATCGCCCACGTCAATTTTGTGACTAAGCACACTCGTTTTGCCCAAGTCCGAGTCCGAATTTGCAATAACGTCAGAAAACCGCGATAATAACTGACGTAGTTGATGGGCCTGGGCTTCTGATACTGCAGCTTTTGACAAATCAACATTTGGTGACGCTGCGATTTCTTTGTTGACACTGAATTGCTCTTGTTGTGTAGCGTTCGACACTGAGACTTTAGACACTGGACTTCTGGCGAGAACATTGTAAACACCTTCACAATCAGATACCGGCTCTAGATGTCCTAAGTGCTGTCCTGGCCATATAGTTATAGAATTTTGGCTGGGATTTATTAGTCTAACCGGCACCACTGAATCAGTTATTTTCACGATGGCACGAGCAGTTAATAAACCATACTTCTGGTAAACATGCAGAGCTGGCTCGAATACATACTCTAGATTTCTGGATTCTGGCAAATGATGGCGTGATTGTCGAAGTGTGCACGATAATACAACTTCGCAACGTGGAGGAACAACCCATTTTTTCTTCAGATCGAACTGGCATCATAAAGTCGGCGTTACCTTGCATTGGCATTAAATGAGAACCAATGCTGATTGTACGATTTATAAAGTCTACTGTCAGTTTTCCAAATGTTGCCAAAAAATCCGTCCCCAAAACGCATGGTGTGGGTGTTTCGGGTGCAATATAACAAGGGTGCCTCGCTAACTCATTCGAGCCTGGCCAATAAAATGTCGGTCTTGTAAGTCCAAATAAATCCAGCTTGTGGCCAGTCATTGAGCTTACAGCTGGACTGTTTCTGTCGTCGAGTTTCAAATAGGGTAAGTGTTTTAGCCGTTCTCGAAAAAACTTTTGGGACAGTAATGAGATTGACGCTCCCGTGTCCACTAGAGCCGGAACACGTACTCCTTCAATGACTGCTGATATAGTGACTGCTAGTAATGGATCAACCAGGCACGCGAATCCAGATGGACTAAGTTGTCTCAACCAACAGTCACGCAAAATTAGGAGCACTATTACACACGACTGGAAAACAAATGCGGGCCCAAATTTATAGGATGTGATGATGTCGTTGGTACAGTATGACAAGAGAAGCGAAGGCAAGAACACGACTAGAACTAGTGACATAATGTAGCTTTTTCGCGTCGGTGGACGAAAACGTCGACTCAGTAGTGCATAAAAGTAATGTTGGTGAACACTTTGTCGTCGTGCCAAACGGGATTCCGCCAATTGACCTTCGATAGAAACATTTTCTGAGCTCATACTACTCGTTTTTGAGTGTCGTTTTTCTACTGCAGAACTTTGTTTTGGAAGGCGACGATGTTTATAACGCACACTGTACGGCAACGACTTCGATTGTTTGCTTTTATAGCAAGCGCATACTCCTAGTACTATCAAGACCAAAACTAGCAGGGCAACAAGGACATATAATATTCCCAAATGCGTTGGTCCAGGTATCTGTAAACCTAGAAATTCCCACTGCAGTTCATTAGCGTCCTGAACAATTTTTTTTGCGTCATCTGCATGTCTTTGCGCAGCAACCATATCAGTCCAGTCGATTGGAGGTATAAAAGAGAAGTTCATCTGCCACGGTTCAGCAACTCCGTAAACCACTGTTATCCCTTGAACTAGTTTCATGGTATTTGTGATCAGCTGATTACCGACAGTGATTGTAGTGTACTGATCGTGAGTCAACCATCGAACTCCAGAGGTAGGAATAGGAATTTTAACACCCCCTGTTTGATATGATATATCATCTGTTCGAGTCACCATCAAATTGGTTTCGTTAGATCGAATCAACACTCCAGATGTTGTAGTTATAATTGCTGTCTCATTGACTACATCACGAATGTGTATCCGCTTGCAGGAATCAGCTGCAGCGTCTGCTGACTTAAGCAGTGCTGCTAAACAGTTGTCAATTTCTGAAGGCAAGGCTGAGGATGCCGGAGGACATTTCCAAAGCCCAGGGGATTGCTGACATTTATCCGACTGTATGACACTGTAAACATAGGTTTTATTTTTGCCAGCAGTCTTAGCAGTAGCTATTTGTGATGGTAGATCGATTCGGGCATGGTAACGGAATCCTTGTGATTTGCCAAACCATCCAACATTGTGTACCGTATACAGTGGAGACACATCGGTAGATTTTATAATTGGAATTTCAAGTAGAAACGCGAATGTTAAATCTTTTAGATTTACACGGACAGGATAAACGTAGCCGAACTGGTAAAGAAGTGAGGGTTCATTGTGTAGTACAGTAGTTTTGAATTCATTAGCAAATGACAACAAATCTTTGATTTTCGAGACACTGATCAAAGAAGGTGTAAGACGACCAGTGGTTGAAGCATGCACAACAGATTCAATTAGATTTAGTAAAGCAGTACGAGCAACGTGAACTGCTAGGGCTGCTTCGCTGTGCTGTACGTAGGTACCTATTTGACAGTCTAAAATCTCTAGAGAATTGTGCAGATCTGCTATCGCATGATGAGCAAACGTATACAACTTTTCCTGACCTAAAATAACTTCTTGCAAAGCTTGACCTCGCAGTTGACTTTGCTGATTGGAATAATATCAATGGCTTCGTGCAGTTTGTCGATTTTAGAAGATAATTTGCCCAGATAGATGCTGTCCAATTTTAAAACGTTGCAATTCCTAAAATACCTACTACTCGCCAAGTCCTAAAATACCTGTCTGCGGATTAGACTATAGACTAGGAGTTCGTGAACAAATTCCATGCAATAGGTAAAGATAGTATTCTGATTGAAGAGGCCTTCATACGCAGTAGCTGTTTCATCTATTGCAGTGCGAATGCTTTCATAATATACCATACAACGGGCACGATCGGTTCGTTCTGTAATCTCCGTCTTGCCGAATACGTTTACCTACTAAGTTAGA
>JASANF010007858.1:0-12901 GCA_030248245.1 Trissonchulus sp. WLG1_4
TAGGGTTGCTAATTTACATGTAAAAATTGGACATTTTTACACCTACTTTTTTTACACTGTAAAAAAGTGTCAAAAAGTGTGAAAAACTGTAAAAAAGTGAAACAAAAGTATTTTATAGCCTAGAATGATATTTACACGTTTTCTAAACTGTTCGATGACCAGGTCAAATTGTGAATGGCCTAGAACCAGTAACATGTTTCAATTATCTGTCGCTTGCTTATGTATTGTAGATAAGCTGTTTCTGTGTCATGTAAAATCAGAAAGAAGGAGGAGTCCCATCTGGGTAAAACGCACGTCTTTATTTTGCCCCTGACACTCGAGCCATTAGCTAATCAACGCCTTTTAGGAGATAAGCGTGTCTATAGAAGACAGTGTCAAAGACAGTATCTATACAACGTGTGAAGGACTTGTCTCTTTTTACAGATCACCGATTTGAAACAACAGTTAAACAATAGCAAACAAGAAAACAGAAAAAAAGAGAATAACCAACGTAGTAAGCGGTAGAAAATAGTAGAAAAAAAGTAGAAACTTGCCAAGGTATAAAGTAGAAAAAAAGTAGAAAACTAGTAGAAATAAAGTAGAAAAGATTTTCTACTTTTTTTCTACTATTTTTCTACTAATTTTCTACTTTTTTTTCTACTCATAATTTTTCCTGTGAGTCATGATCTTTTGCATGTGAGGTGGTACGGCAGTGGAATAGAAACTAACGTGGGTTTTTGTTTTCGGCCTATTAGCCCCAGGCATGCCCATACCCCCCGCCACGTCTATTCGGGGGTAGGCTCGCTACGGGCAGTGAAGCTATCATGGTCATACATGTAACAGCACCAAAATTTTGGGTACCCCTCCCCCCCTCTGGTGGGACCCCCCCTCCCCTGCGTCACCTCATTTTTGACCCCCCTCCCTTCCAAAAATAACGCATTTTTACCTTTTTTGACCAAAAAACACCGATTTTGACAAATTTTGGAGAAAATTTTGGTAAAAATCGCTTAAATTTCACGAAAAAATGCCGATTTTCTTAAATTTTGGCCAAAATTTTGCTCCCGCCGGCACCCTCCCCCCTCTTTTCCCCCTGGTGGGACCCCCCCTCCCTCCCCCTGGACCGACTTTTGGGGGGGGGTCTTCCGCCCCCATCCCCCCCCCCCCAACTACATGTATGACATGGTTATAGCTAGCTGTAGCAGGGTTTTTTTTTCAAAAAATTTTGTGTGCATAATTGTGCAAAATTTTAATTTTAGTGTGCAAAATTTTATTTTTGTGTGCAAACTGTAAATGCGTTTTCTTCGCCTATACAGAAGCGAATATACGCGTTTTTATACCTGTAGAGGCACGTATATACGTATCTGGCGTACCCAGAAAAAAATTCGGGTGGGGGGGGATGACTTCGATTTTTTGTAATGGGTGAAAAAACTCTTTTTAGCAATAACACGCATAAAACGCCGTACAAACGCAAGATTACTGAACCAAGAAGTTGCAGGGGTCTGGGGACTGTCAGTGTAGCCCCCAGAAAAAAATTGGCGATTTTCCAATTTTTAGACCCAATTTCGTCAACTGGAGCAGAGATGCACGGGGTGAATCGGCGAGAGGGGGGTGCCCGACCCCTGGCGGAAGGGGGGGTGGTCCCTAGTGTTGGCCATTTTTCGGCGACAGCCGAAAATTTTTCGATTTTCAAGTCATTTTTGGGGTACTTTTTTCGCCGCAGGCGAAAATTTTGTGCAATTTTTCAGCTTTTTACGCATTTTTGGGGCACTTTCTTGGCCATCAGAGGGGGGGTGCCGGATGTCTGAGGGGGGGGGTGCCGACTCCCCTCAAGGGGGTTGGATACCCCTCCCCCTACCCCCCCTATGTGCATCTATGAACTGGAGACGTATCAGAAAATTTTTCCGGCCGAACCATAAAAACGAAAGGGGGGACCCGTGTGTAAAAAGTCACTCGGAAAAAATTTCGGGGGGATTCCCACCATCTGTCCACCCTGGGTACGCCCTTGCTGGTTTTCAGGTTGGGTGGAGCAATTTCCCCTATTTCGTGAGACAGTTTAGTTTAGAAAAGTAGATGCTGTAGTTTTTGTGGACGTCTGGCGAGCTAGAGACTTATGGTCTTTGACGTGTAACGCGATTTTTAGAAAAATATACCTTTAACAATTAGAACAGCAATTATATAAGCAAATCATGCGCCATTTGCCAAAAAGCAGTATAATGTCCTGCAGCGTTTTTTTTTGGGCCAAACTGGTGGCCATGGCCACTAAAATTATGGATTGGCCACTAAAAATTTTGGGCTGGTGGCCAATCTGGCCACCAAAAAGTGGAGTTTAAAATAAAGAATGTGTTTCAAAATCAACAAAATCGCCCGGCTGCTGGGGGCTCTCGCCCCCAGACCCCCATGCAGGTTATCAATACAAACAATGTATGCTGCACAATCTTGACTCTTGACTCTTGAGGTTTAATGCTTATAACGCATTGTCATATGAATGTGCTATATTGTATCGCGCTAGTTATTTCGGTTTCGTTGACAGCAATATGAATTATTTGTTGTAAATATTTGTTGATTTTTGTCATTGACTTGTGGGGGGGGCTACTTGAATAAGTGAATTTTAGGTTCTGCTATTTTCTCAAATTTACATGCAATGAGCACGCGCAAAGACGCATCGCACATGTGAAAAATGGAAACCACAGCTTCTATTAAATAACCCCCCCCATAACCTTCAACGTTGCGGCTTGCCATTGCTTATTATTATCCTTCATCAAAACGATGCATGTGTATATACACGAGTGCTGCATGCTGCTGAGTGCATTATGCTGCATTTACTTGTGTAATACACTGTGATGTGACGTTGCCCTTTTCGATTTACCTTTCCTGTCTACTGAAAAAATTTCTGATACGTCTCCAGTTGACCAAATTTGACCAATCAACCAAAGATTTTCTGATATTTTTCTCGGTGGGCTGCCACCCTCAGACACCTGCGACTCTGTGGGTTTGTGTTTCATGACAGCATGTGTACATGAGTGCATTGTGTATATACAGTTTAGTTGCTTACACTTTGTATATATATATATATATATATATATATATATATATATATATATATCGTTTTAGCTGTTTTGCCACTGCAAAAATGGCGTTCTAGTGAAGTCGTGGTTTGCAATGTCAAAAAAAACTTCTTAAACTTTCCAAATTTGCTAGCTTCTGGAAGCAGGACGGCATCTGGGTTAGGTAATTTTCAGTGTTTTTAACTCAGAAAATTTTCAACGCATCTTTCAAATTGGCCACTAAATTTTTGCATTGGCCACTAAATTTTTGGGTCTAGTGGCCATCTGGCCACCAAGAAAAAAATGAAAAAATAAACCCTGATGTCCTGCCGCCGTTGATGATGCCGCCAGTGATGCCAGTAGATGCAGGGGTCTGGGGGCGGCAGCCCCCAGAACTTTTTTTATTTTGCATTAAAAACAGTGCAATTTGAGCACATCACAGGCCGATCGGGCACTGTGCATTATTGTGCAAAATTTTAATTTTTGTGTGCAAAATTTTAAAAAAGTGTGCATTTGCACAGGGTTTTGCACAAAAAAAACCCTGAGCTGTAGGCCTATCGTTTTGTGCGAATATAAACCCATATGCTGTGCATTCACTGGTATGTAAACCCTTGTGTACAATTTCACGTGGGGATAATTTCGGGTGCCCCCCCCCCCTGGATCCGCTCCGCCCCCGCCCCTGAATCGCGCTTAAGGGGGTAGTGTCGCGAAAGCAGTCGACTATATAATTGCGACAATTTGCGCGACTATATAACTTTTTCAGTGAAAGATAGGTCATTGTTTTTTATATATTCTGAAAATATATTTCAAGGCAAATATTTTTGCCAAGTTTCAGCAAAATTGATGTCGCATACGGTGGAGGTGCAACTGAGGCGGGGGGGGGAAATTCAAAGTGATATTTTTTCACCGTAAAAACACGTTTTTATAGGTTTTCGCATGCGCTGAGTTCATTTTTAGCACTTTCCAAGCGAAAAAACGTTGATTTATACATTTTCGAAAAATTTCAATTTTTGTCGAAAATCATTGTTTTTCGACATACTGGGGCTAATCATCGAAAATTATGACCAATACAGTCGTAATACGAGCCTGAAGTTTGATCGTCATAAATTAACACATAATAATATACTTAATACCGCTTTGTTTGCAACATATTTAGCTCACTCAGACTAAAAATCTTAATTTGCCAACTAAAAAAAGAGGCTAAATATGCATAGTTAAATTGAGCTTACATATCAAAAGTTTTAGTTTCTTTTTGCGTAGACCGAGTCTTCTTCTGGCATTCTGTCAAAACGCTTGCACCAATTACACGGACACGGTGGAAGATGTGACAATGCGTCGGCGTTTGCATGATCGCGTCCGGAACGGGTTATAATAGTCATATCAAACTCTGCTAAACGTTCTAACCACCTGCCTAATTGGCCGTCCATGTCTTTGAAATTTTTCAACCATTTCAGCGCAGCGTGATCAGTGCGAACAATGAAGTGCTTCCCAAGAGTTGCGAAAGTGGGAAACAAATGTTACCACTGCAAACAGTTCCCTTCTTGTGACGCAGTAGTTTCGCTCTGTTTTGCTTAGCGTTTTACTCGCAAATGCTATCGGTACTTCTTGACCGCATTGCACCTGTAAAAGCTCGGCTCCGATGGCATCCCCGGATGCATCTGTATCCAGAATAAATTCAGACGCTTGGTTGAACACGGGATAGTGCAGCACCGGAGCACTTGTTAGCCTTGTCTTAATTTCGTAAAACGCTTTTTTGCACTCTTCTGACCATTCGAATTGGCAATCCTTCTTTGTGAGTTTAGTCAGAGGAGCTACAATTTTTGCGTAGTGCTTTATAAAGTTTCGGTAATAGGAGGCGAATCCCAAAAACGTGAGTAGCTGAGACTTTGTTTCAGGTCGCTTCCAGTGCTGAACTTTTGCTATTTTTGTTGGATCTACCGTGACACCGTTGTCAGATACAATATAACCCGAATACGGTACCTGTGAACGCAGAAACGCGCACTTCTTTAACTTGATCTTTAGACCGGCCTTTGCTAATCTTTCTAGTGCGCTTTCAAGCCGTCGTAGATGCTCTTCAAACGTTTCTGCAAAAACTAAGATGTCGTCGATGAATAGCAAGCACTCCTTCTATTGTAAACCCTTTGATACCTTCTCAATCGTTCGTTGGAAGGTAGCAGGAGCGTTCGTTAAACCAAACGGCATTACCGTGAACTCAAAAAGGCCGTATGGGCTAACGAATGCTGTTTTTTGTCGATCTTCTGCTTCCATTTCAATTTGCCAGTATCAAGAGATTAAATCAAGACTAGTGAAGTATTCAGAACCAGCCAATCGATTGAGACAGTCTTGAATGTTGGGAATTGGAAAACCGTCATTGATCGTGATATCATTCAAATTTCTGTAATCTATGCAAATCCTAGTCGATCCATTGTTTTTAGGGACCAGCACGATAGGGAAGGACCACGGCGAAGACGATTCAACGATTATTTTATTTTTTAACATTTCATCTATCATGGCCTTTACTTTATCTCTTTCGTGATACGGAAGAGTTCTGAGCTTGGACTTTATTGGCGGATGATTGTTTACATCAATTCTGTGCTTGTCCACATTGCAACGACCGTAGTCGGTGTCTATGAATGCCACAGCATCCATATGCTTTTCCAAGAGCAGGTAGACGAGTTCTTGGTGTTTTGCGTTGGGCAAATTGTCGAATTTCACCAATTCTCTCAACTTGGCGGATTTCTGTTCCGGTGAAAAAGGACAAGAAGAAACTGACGTAGCCGTTTCGGAGCATTCCATGATCTCCGAGTCAGCCTCCAGAGCTGTATAATCTTCAAATCTGGTGTAGACGGCAACTTTTGTGTCGGGTCGTATTGTTTTCTTGAATTCAGTTACGTTCATCATAAGTACAGGAATTTTTCCAGACTGGGGACACACAACGGCTGATGGAACCACACAAGCGCTTACTTTTTTGGTGAAGGAGACGGTTGACTCGATCACTCCATACAACTCGTTACATTCTGTATCTTTCAGTGATGCCATCACCACACGGCACTCGTAGGTCTCTACATCTACAGCTTCTTTTACTACAACATCTGAACAAACAGGCAAATTAGAAACTTGCTCAGTGAAGGTGACTTTTCCGTCACTCCAGGTCAAGCAGCCGTTGGCGTAGTCTAAGGCGCACTTGGCGGATTTCAAAAAGTCACTGCCTAAGATTGCAGACCGGTTCAGGTTTTCTACGTTGAATTTTTATAGAAATTTCATTGAACAATAACAGAAATGTTGCAAAAAAATTGTTGAAAATTTGTTGAAATTTTGTTGAAAAATGAATGAACTATATATAAAAGAAATCTTTTCCACAATATTTCAACAAAATATCATCAATTTTTCGCCGCATTGGGTTTCCTGTGTCCCCCCCCAACTGCACTCGATCCCAATTTTTTAGTATATATCAAAACAAAGGCACTTTGACACCCGTTCCTTTCCAAAAATTGGCCAAATTTATCAGAATCGTCCAATTTTTGACCAAATTCAAACTTGGCCTTAATTTAGGCTTAGGGCTTAGGCTTAGTATGGGGCTTAGGCTTAAGGCCGATTCACACGGTGCGTTTTTGCCGCTGCGATTTTGACGCAAAACGCAAGCCGCAGGGTGTCGCAAGCGAAACGCACCGTCTGAACAAGCTTTGCGGCCATAGTGCGTCTCGCAGGTCAGTTTGCTGCGTCTTTACTGTTTCAAAAAAATGACAAATTGGTCCGCGAAATTTGTTTATGCCAACACGTCCGCAGCATCAAAACGCAATGAAATCGCAGGTCGAATTGCAGTCTGGCGTTTAAAACGCTGCGGCAAGTTTAAGACGCAGGCATTCCGCACTAAAAACGCTGCGTCTGTTCAGACATTGCGTTTTGCTTGCGGCAACCTGCGTTTTGCCGCAGCGGCAAAAACGCTGCGGCAAAATCGCAGTAAAATCGCAGCGTGTGAATCGGCCTTTAAGCTTAGTGGCCCGAATTCACTTACTAAGAGTTATTCACATACTAACGCTAAGCGTTTGCTAAGTGTTAGCGCTTAATTTGTACTAAACTGTTATTCACAAAATAAACGCTTAAAAATTAGTCTAAACTTAGCGTTTAGCAACTTTTGTGCTTAGTTTTGGCTTTGGCTTGAAGTGCGCTCCCTGCTTGATGTGGATCCGGAATTCGTTATTTATCCGCATTTCCATTTGGTATTTATAAATCCGATTATAGATTTATTTAAATTACTATTTCTTATTAATAATATATATTTTTCTCGAACTATACATCTGTAAAAATTGTTTTCAGCAGGTGGATTCCTGAAAAATGCAAAATCAGCTCTGCATGTTTCAGGGGGCATATCATGAAAAATATAAATTTTCAAATAGAAGTTCTTGAAGAAAAATTACTTCGATTACGATGCTCTACTCAAAAATGTAAAAAAACGAATTTGGACAACAAAGTGCATTTTTTATTTTTGGCGATTAAACGAGCAAAATGGATCGAATTGGTCGGAAAATGTTACTAATATATCCTAAATTGCATGCCCTTCCTTCCCATGGCGGCCAAGAACCTCCCCCACTCTCCCCACCCCTACCCCACACCATCCACTAACTAAGCGCTTAGCGCTTAGGGAGCTCCCGAGGTCCCTAAACTTAAGCGCTTAATTCTAAGCCAAACACTAAATTGAAGATGAATACAAAATTGAAACGAAGTAAGCGTTAGGTGCAAGCGCAAAAAACAAAGAAAACAAGCGCAGCGCACAAGAACAAGAAGCACAAACCAAAATTAAGTATGTGAATACAAAAAAGAGACACAGAAAAGAGAAGGGGTAGGCGCAGCGCACCAAAAAAAAAACAAAAAAGAAGAACAATAAACGCCAATAATAAGGGGCAGCAAGTATGAGCAAAAATAAGAAGAAGCGCTACACTTAGGACGGTGGGAGCCACGGGCGGCCGGTAGGAGGCGACAGCCGACCGACGAAAGAGAACGAGAAGGGGGAGAGGGCAAAAAAAACACACAAAAACCCCCGCCCCCCTCGAAAAAAAACAGGGAGAGACGCTCGGACAACCCCCCTTTTCCCTTAACAGCAAGAGGCAATAAATACATAGTTGTCGCCCAGGACTATTTGACCAAATGGCCGGAGGTAGCTGCCATACAAACTGCAGACGCCCAGACTGTTTTTGTTTGAACAGATAATTTGTCGACATGGTGCGTCCGGCATGATAATTCATCGTGGCAGATGTTTCACTGCGGAGGTTGTCAAAGAACTTTGTCTTCTTCGGACCACAGATTAGCTTTGGCAACCCGTTCCAGTTTCTTGAACCACATTTCAATGTCCTCCCCCGGCTTTCCAGAAAACTGCATCAAAGTGCGAATACCGATTTGGGACAGTTTTGGGCAACTGAGGCGGGGGGGGAGAAATTCAAACTGACATTTTTTCACCGTGAAAACACGTTTTTATAGGTTTTCGCATGCGCTGAGTTCATTTTTAGCACTTTCCAAGCGAAAAAACGTTGATTTATACCTATTCGAAAAAATTCAATTTTTGTCCAAATTCATCGTTTTTCGACATATTAGGGCTAATCGTCGAAAATTATGACCAATACAGTCGTAATATCAGCCTGAAGTTTGATTGTCATAAAATAACACATAATAATATATTTAATACAGCTCTCTTAGCAACATATTTAGCTCATTTATACTAAAAATAGTAATTTTGCCAACTGAAAAGAGGCGAAATATACATAGTTAAATTGAGCTTGTATATCAAAATTTTTAGATTTTTTTCGCGTATACAATAAATTAATTACATTTTCATATAAAATTAAGCATCATTAGGCATAAGTAGCGATTTTAATTGAAAGCGAATCCCATAAATACGATTTACAAACGTCACTGATGCTCAGCAGCAAGCTGGGACTGACAGTCAGTTTCGGTTTAAAAGTGCAGCTTTATTTACGATTCCACAGTAGCAAGTGTCCTTTGATTTGATGCAAACAACTAAGACTAAGCCTTTTCTGACCCACCTACTAAGCCTGAGCCTAAGCACTAAGCCTCAGCCTAAGCACTAAGCCTAAGCCTAACCTAAGCACTAAGCCTAAGCACTAAGCCTAAGCCTGAGGCCTAATTTTATGGGAAAACCTGCTAATAAGCATCAAAAATAAATTTGCTGCACTAACGTACACCAATCAGCTCCATATTTAAAAAAAATTCCCAGCTATGGCCCGAAATTTGCACTGTACCTTACCTGTGCTGTAACGCTTCAATCAGCCTGGCTCGGGTAGCTTCAGAAAAAGTTTTGTAACTTTTCAAAGCCTGAACCGATTTACAAACTTTTTTCAGCCATCAGTAGCTTAGAAGTTGCTCTTTCAATGGTAGCAGCAGGTCTTAATTTGATTCAGTATTTTTGCTTAAAACCAATTTTGCGCAAAAAATTTCATGTAAAGTTTAATTTTTTGACAAAGTTTGATTTCCAGCTAAAGCTTACATCCTACAAACTTCTAACCTAGCCTATTCGAAAGAGCGTTCAATTTTGACCCCCCCTAGGTTTGGGGGATATAGGGGGACTCCCGATCATTAGTCGAAAAAATGCCGTTTTTCCGACTTATTCGACCCCTAAGGGTTTTAACACCAAAAATTTCACTTCAGATTTTTATTAAAAGGGGCGACAGCTATTTTGGGGGCTAGAGATCAGATTGGGGGCATGGCTGACGATGGGGGTTTCATATTTTTATTAAAAGATGGGGTAGGATGCGAATTAGAATCGAAAATAATTTCTCCCCCCCCGCTTCAGTCTGACCGTTTTGGGGGTGCTGGCGGTACCGGATCAACGGGCTCTGGACCAGGTTCATCAGCGTCAGAAGAGTCAGGTGAAGGTTGTCGGCGTCGGCGATGTATATATTCGCGGCATTGCGGCAATACAGTGACTTCGAAGAATTATCCCACCGCTGCCACCAGAATATGTAACTAAGCATAAGCAATCAGCAGATTTTATTGAAGTAGTAAATATAACAACTTAGATATCTTTCTAAGGATCAAATCTTTCCTTTGTATTCTTGAAACTGCTTTACATCAGGCTTAGGCTTAGCCTTAGGGTCAGGCTTTGAGTTTAGCTCAGGCTTAAGTACTAAAAAATCCAAATTTTCAGGAAAAGTCCTGCCAGCTTAGCCTAGACGATGCCTTAAAACATCCTAACGCACTCAGAACTGTCCAAAAACAAACAGAATAGCCATTTGTGGCTTCAAACCTGGGCCTACGTTTTCTTCCAAAAACACTGAAAATGCAATTATCGAGGAGTCATAGCTAAAAAAATACAAATTTGTGGATAGGGGTTCTATTACAAAAAATGCGTCCTTTGAGGTGCTCTACTCCAAAAAATAGGTCCACTATTCCCCCCCCCCCCAACTGCACTTGATCCTAAAATCATGTTAGTTTTATGTTAAAATAATTCAAACTATATATATATATATATATATAGCGTCATGTTAAAAACATGTTAAAATCATGTTAAACGAAAGTGCTAAAAACATGTTAAAATTTTTAAATATTTTTAACATAATTTTTAAACATTTGTAGCATGTTTTTAACAGCCGCGGTCTTCCTGTGGTTATTGGCTAAACTTTTTGAAAGTGCTCTGCTAATACTTTTTTGGTCGTTTGAATTAAGTTGCTAACGAAATTTGCCAAAAAATTCCAGATAAGTCTTTAAGGTGGCGCTCCGAATAACTTCCATGACTTTATTATCTTATAGTTTATCTTATTATTCAGTCGACGTAAGTTCTAGCTAGAATAATTTTCAAAATGTTCAAGCCTTCTACAAAGCTCGGTTTTTTAGTAAGTTTCACGTTCCTGCTGCCTTGTTCTAATTTTTTATGACCGATTGAAAATTACTAGTTTCGCAAATTGCGCACAATATTTCAAACGATGAGCGAAACTTTGGTCAAATTTTACGATCTATAGCTTAAACTGTAGATAATTATGTTGCCGAGGTGGCGAGGTGTATTTTTTCTTATAATTTTGATTCAATTGCTTTGGCTCAAAATACACTAGTTTTTCTAAAATTGGTCAGCTTAAAAACGCTGCAGAATTTCACCACAAAAATCAACATTTTTGAATATGTTATATACACCCGAATCTAATAATTTTCAAAATTTAAGTAAATTTTAATAAATAAAAAACGACATGGAGGAGAGCTATCACTAATCAAAAATGGCTACTGCCGATCAGAAAAACCTGAGGTTTGCCAACACAAACGACAGTGTCAAATAGAGCTTATTTTTTTAATGCAAATAACCGTTGAGAAAAACCTAGAGACGCCAAAAAGTAGCTAACGAAAAAATTAGCTTGAAAAAGTAGTGCTACTTTTGTCAATATCGCTCAACGAGGAATTTTTTTAGAAAGGTTTGCCTACACAAACGACTTTTTAAAAAGTTGCAGTCACCGATTCGCTGCGGGAAACCGTTGTAAAAAGTTACAAAAGCCATAGACTATTTTTCAGGAAATCGATTTGAAACTTTTTCCCTTATCAAACTTCAGGTCAAAACAATAATTTCAACAAAACTACATTATATGTATATATATTTTTTTGCCTGGCCATAAAAACCAACTGGAAGACCATTGTGTGAATATTCAGTCAATGGAAAATAATTAAATAATTTCGGGGGGGGGTGCCCTCCCTCAAGGGTGTATCCAGGATTTCGCGGGGGGGGGGGAGGCAAAGTGCGGAGCAACGTGAGCCACCGCAGCTCAGAGGGGGCTGCGACCTCTAAGGGGGGTGCTCAGACGGCTAAGGTGACTGCAACGGGACGCAGGGCCCCCCTAGAATAAAGCGACACTGCCCAGTGCCCCCCGTTCAAATCTTTGGGACCGCCCCTGGTCCACGGGCCACGTGTATAATGCGACAAAAACGGAGTGAACATTTTTCAAAAATAACGTCAAATTTTTGCTTTTTCATTTCAAAAACCATTGCAAATCGTTTCGAAGTCGGCGATCTCAAGAGTGCGCAATGCGCATATTCAGTTTGCTGAGTCTGTCGAAATAAGACATTCTGTGTAGCTCAGCTCGGGAACTGAACTGACGTTTAGTACAGCGATGTTGAACATTTTCAAGTGCGACAGTGTTCTTTGACAGTTTCACACTGCGGTAGCATTTTGGTAAAACATAATATATGACTTGAAAAGTTTCAACAAAAATGCTCTATTACTGCTTCCCCAAGCTGCTCTGCTAATAAACTAGGTATATATCCCCCAGGAAGGCTGGCGCCTGGCGTCCTGGTTGCATTTAACCGAAATATTTTGGGCTCCGCCTCCTCTAGATCCGCCGCTGCTTGACAAATATACAACTATATACATATTTGAAAAATTGAGTGATAAATAAATTCAGAACTTTCTTCATGTATTTGTGCGTGTGTGCTTTATATTTCAGATTAAGCCATTCTAGTCCCATCGAAGCAGACGTTTGTGCCGACAATATTAATGAGTGATCGATCGGCCAAGGACTTTAGAATATTTTGCAAATGGTTCACTGTGCGGATGACTCAACTGGTTCTTTCAGTCGAGGCTGGGTAAAAAGTTAAACGCATTTCCTCCGTCTGCGGTACGGATTGGTTCAATTTGAGCCTGCAATCTGTAACTGCTCGCGAAATCCATCTCAGACAACAGTGCCGATTCGGCCGACTTCGGTGCGGCCGATGTGCGACAGGCCTTGGGCGGTCAATATCCGCCGGACATTCTGGCAGTGACCAGTTGATATTCTGCTGCGGCGGGTGGAGGGCGAATCACTGACCATGGAAAGCTGGTCTGTTGCGCTTCGATCCTGGCCACAAGCTGGATCCCTCCGTCGACGTCAACAACATTGTCTACCATAGCA
>JASANF010007860.1:0-59825 GCA_030248245.1 Trissonchulus sp. WLG1_4
TTATTGTAAGATTGCATAAAAACGCATTGAACTTTTGCATACACATTTTCCAGATAAGATAATTATCTCCTGCACAACAGGTTTTAGCTGACGTACT
Source organism: Trissonchulus sp. WLG1_4 (assembly GCA_030248245.1). Taxonomy (NCBI): domain Eukaryota; kingdom Metazoa; phylum Nematoda; class Enoplea; order Enoplida; family Ironidae; genus Trissonchulus; species Trissonchulus sp. WLG1_4. The sequence continues at coordinate 98 of JASANF010007860.1, forward strand.
GGTCAGCTTACTTGAACCTAATTCTTAATACTTACTGAAGGTTTTGCCGCAGGTTGGGCTTGTTTATTTTTAAATTATATAAATGGGTTGACTGACTGTCAATTTCCTTAAAAATACAAAATCGAGTACCGGACATTTACAAAACGCTGATAAAATGTTGCTATGACTCGCTCATTTTCCATGTGCAAATTAGTGACCTGCAAAGTTCAAACACAGCTGAAGTTCGCGTCGATGATCGATAGCCACACACACCCGTACACACAATCTACTATGTGTCAGCCAGGTAGGAATGTTTTCAGTTACTGAAATCTTAATCAGTTCAGTTAATCAGTTAACTGTTTAGCTGAAGATTAAATCAGTTCAGTTATCAGTTAACTTTTCAAAATTTAATCAGTTCAGTTACAGTTAAGTTAACTTAACTGTAACTGATAACTTTAACTGAAAATATTTTCAGTTATTTCCCTAAAAATACTGGTTTCCTGTTCGGCTATTTGGACATTCCGAAGTAGGTGTAATTTTAGTTTCTACGTAGTTACTACCAGTCTACTAATTTTTTGCTAGTACACTACAGCCGAAATGCTTGCTACTACGGTGTAAAAGCGAAGTCGTAGTCACTTCACTTTCGGAGTTAAACCAAACAACATCTATACTTTGACTCCGGAATCGATGGGCTCCGGCTCCGCTTTCAATTCCGGAGTCTGTAGGTAGTAGATTCAGTTGGCATATACTGTAGCACGCAATGATACGTACCATATGTATCATCGTTGTGCGATAAAATTTCCTTATACTCTAAAAACTAAAAACTTCTCTACAACTATAAAACTTGTTCACTTTCACTTATTTTCTATTATATTACTTACCTTCGTTTTGGGATAATATTGCTTCTTTATTGAGCGTTTACTAACTAGTTTCATGCGGCTGCCAGTGCAGCAGGAGCCGCAAAGGCTAAAGAGTCGCTGCACACTTTCACATAAGCTGTTGAAGGAGAGTGGACAAGGGAAAGCTAATGGCAGTAAAACTTCCAACTAAGTGTTTAGTTGTTGGCCGACAACCAAAAATCAATTTATTTTAAGGCTTGATCGAAAATGCCAGCGTGTACAAAAACAAAATCTGCATGCGCGAGAGTAAAATGAACTAGCACACACGAAAAAGTGGGATTAATAAATTTTTGAAATGTTCCAACATGCCACAGCTGAATTGAATACTCGAATTTCAGCTATACATACAAAAACGGAAGATGAAAACAGTTTCGACGCATAACTGGAAATAATTTTCAGTTATTACATATAACTGAAAATAAAATCAGTTAACTGATTTTAATCAGTTTTTCACGATCAAGGCAGTTCAGTTACAGTTAAGTCAGCTGCTTCTGAGAACTGAGCAGTTAAGTTATCAGTTTTTAACTGCTTTGAAAATCAGAGCAGTTCAGTTATCAGTTACTATCAGTTAACTGTAACTGCCAAACTTTAACTGAAAAGAAAATCAGTTACCAGTTAACTGAAAACATCCCTACAGCCAGGCAGCTGCTGTGCCTGTAGCACAGACTAACTGGCTGTCACTGCAGTGAAACTGAGTATGATTTACATGCGATTTTTGTTTCAGTGCAGTGACTGAAATTAGTATGCACGGCCGCTGAGGCGGCCGCGCAAAAACTAGAAGGTGTCAGAATGAGGCTGTCTAGCCAGTGATACTCTGGGCATTAATGGGTTGTTATAAATAAATTAGTTGTGATGTGTTATTTATTTAAGGTTGAGTGCTACAGCGTGGCTGCGCTTGATTTATGTTTGTTAAACTATTGTTTACACAATAGTGCTTTCTGATGTCAGCATACTTCTAAAGCTAAAGTCTGACTAGAATTTTCTAAACAAAGAGACAAACCTGGGCCCGATTTATCGAAGCACAATGTTCGTCGTTGAAAATGCTCGTCGTTGAAAATGTTCGGCGTTGAAAATTTTGGATTGCCAATCGAAAAATTTTCAACGACGAACATAACAACGTAACTATAGGACAAATGTTCGTCGTTAAAAAACAAACGTTCGTTGTTGAAAGTTCGTCGTTGAAATTGTTCGCTCCGGATGGGCTCGAACCACTAGTCTTTCGGTTAACAGCCGAACGCGCTAACCAATTGCGCCACGGAGTCCTTGGATTTGTCACCAGAAAAGTATTATTCATGTCTATGCAATTACAGTTTTTTTACGCTAGGGTATCCAATTTTGAACATTAAGGTCGATTTGTACCTTACTTCCGTCGTCATGTCCGTTCCGCCGGAAGTGGTGGTGGAAGTGGTTACAATGTGAGTCCAGAGTGTCGATATTTTAGAGAAAATACAAAACGTGGGCATATTTTGTGGATAAAAGATTTTTAAATCCCAATTTTTGTACACATTCTCTGCTGAGTATAGCTTCAAAGTCTATCAAATAGCAGAAAGTAGAAAGAAAGTATCAAGTAGCAGAAAGAAACTTATGAACACGTTTGAAATTTGAAACCAAGCTTGAGTCAAGAAATCGTATGAAACTTTTTAAAAAAATACATAAGTCTCACCGAGATTTCAATTCAACTCGGATAACAGGATTCTGAGTGCTAACTGCTAACCACTACACTATGAGACCACTGGTAGAAAAACGTCAACTTTGTCTCTTGTAAGTTCTTCAATCGTTGATGACAAATCACGAACTGTTTTAACCAAAAACCGTGTGGTAGATAAATGGAAGATATTGCATATTGTTGATTATAACTCAAGCAATTCATTTCATTTTTATTAACTGTCAACGGAAAACTACATACTTTTACACGCTGGCAGGTCATTTTTCGAACATCACTTGTTGCTGCATTTAAAGGTATTCAGCAGCTATGTGAAATTCATTAGTATTCGTAGCCCAGTTGGCTCAAATGGTAGTGTGCACGAGTGCTGTGCATCTGCCGAGCATCAGGTTGCAGATCAGAGTGGTGGTGGTTCGAGTCCCACCCATATTTTGCATTATATGTTGGCAGCTGATAGAAACGTCTGCCAAGTGTTATTTCCGCGATGTGTGGCAGAACAGCGAGAGCGAGGCAACCAGCCCTTCTGTGTTAATTAACACTAAAAATTCGACCTACCCAGATTAACGGAGGAATTTGAGATTCCGAACATAGTATATACGCGGCCCCTAGGGGCCGCGTAAAAACAGAGAGATAATAAAAAAACTAAAGAATTTTGAAGAAAATCAATGAATTTCCAGAAATATATAATTGGTTGTCTGTAACAACGTCGTTAACCCTTGCATTCATAATGTTGCTTCAGAGCGACAATTAGCACTATCTCGTTTTATTGAAACCTGTGGGGTTTAGGTATGTTTCACAGAATCAGTTACTTCACGGGGATGGCATAGGTAAATGCAAGTGAAGCGAGACGGTGATCGAGTGGTCAGGCGTGACAATTCTGCCACAAAGTTGTATGTCGCTGAGAAGCATGCTCAGTCGGATCAAATCCCAGCCAAAACGTGGACTTTGTGCAATTTAGAAAAATTCATGAAGCAAAGGGTTAAATAACTTACGTGGCTCTTCAGGATTGAATAATAAGCTTTAAGTATCCCATTAAGTATCAGTAACTAACATGTTTACGACCCTGAACACAATAAAATTGCAACAACAATAATACAATCCGAGAAAATACAACCGCTAAACAAGTGAGTCAGCAGATATATCTTTCAAATAAATTAGCAATTTCTTAAGTAGCCGATTTAGCTACAGTATCTCAAAGCAGAAAAGTTGTCTTTGTTTCTAGCAAATACTAGTAAAATATTAATTTACAAACTTGTGTAGCCCCGTATTTAATCTGATTAGTAGGGGCGGTTTACACTAAGTTTAATGCAAAAAACCAGCAGCTTGAATAATAAAATAAAGTTTATAAATAATTAGCATTGTCACAAGAGCTTTTTGATTAATTCAATTCAGCTCTGACAATAACTTTGTTATAAATAAGGCATGCGACCATATGAGAAAAGTCCGCTTTATATTAGTCAAAAAATAAAGAGCAATTCTGTTTGGCAAGAAAAACAATACAAATGTGTACGTTCAGCCGAATTAAAAAACTAAGCTTAATTAAACAAGCCCAATCTGCGGCAAAACCTTCAGTAAGTATTAAGCATTACTTTCAAGTAAGCTGACCAGTGGGTCAGCTAAAACCTGTTGTGCAGCAAATAATTATTTTACTCTAAATTGTGCAAAAGAGTGATACAGTAGTGTTTTTTCAGTAAACTGTGTATGCAAAAGGGTGAAAGCATTTTTAACTTCCAACTAATTGCGTAAAAACAAACTCAAAGTCTCTCAAAGAAAATAATTTGTGTATTATAAAAACATTCTAATGCTAAAGTCAAGAACTGTGTCTGTTGATGAATGAGATTCTGAACTCAGTTGCTAGTGTCTCGCGCTGATCCACACCAACAATAAGTGCTCCAACTTTGACCTGGATGTAGTCAGTTTCTGAAAAGGCATCAACCAAACATACACTAAAGTATCTGAAGTTAATGCATCTGCACTCTGCATCGCTGATCATGAATGAAATATTACAGTATCGAAGTCCTTACTGTATATACAGATTCACGTAAGTTTTATTGGACTCAGCGTGATCTGTGTCGTATCACAGACACTGTAGGTACTATCAGCAATCTGACACACGCGCGCTACGTGACACACATGCACTAAACAAACGCACACTGAAATTTTTCACTGCTCACTGTGTAATTTTTGCACTAGGCAATGATGTGGCGCACGCACAATTGCTCTAAAATGTAAAGTAAACTAACACACAGACTTACATTGCACTGCAAGCCCTGTGTATTCCGCCAGAAATCAAAATTAGAGACCTGTTGTGCTGTGGCACAACAGGAAAAATGAAATAAAACTTTCATAGGTAAGTTTGGATTTTTTGAAAGAAATTACAACGTTTAACCAAACATTGCTAAATCTTGAGTCAAAAAATGGCGTAACTTTCGAGACAAATAGTTGTAGGTAGTCTTGATTACTGAAATCTTTTATTTTCCTTTTGCAATCCTTGAACAAAGCAAGATATCTCTTTGACTTACAATGTAATACATACATAAAGTCAGACAGCTACTATAATTTAATTAAAATAGTTCATGTATTGCTGTTGTTCACGTAGTTTAGTTTTTGCTGTTTGATTTGTTTTTGTTTTCGCTTGTTGTGTAATTAAGAAATCGGAGGCAGTCTCAGATTTTAATTATTTCAGACTGTCGCCTTGAGCTTACAGTATTTTTGTATTGTTTTTTAACAATTTCTACGAAGCTATGTCACTAGGTCCATCGACGTCCAGAACACAAACAAAAGTTTTAAAATACTTTAAAATTCTTTTTGTTTATTGAGGGATCGTATACGTGCTAAAAAGTACAAAACTTTTCAATAAGTTAATAGCACAAAATAGCACCTAAATAGCGCAAATAGCACCCTCAGGTGCTATAAGCGCTATCCAAGATCAGCATCACTATTTAAAGGGAAATTAACACCAATAGGCCAGCGTAGCTCAGTTGGTGGAGCGTTAAGCTAGCAATCTAGCAATGGGTGGTTCAAATCCCCCCTGGCTATTTTTCTGTAGAAGTTTTACTCAAAAAAATAGCAAACATAGCGTTTTCGATAGCGCTTATAGCGCAAATAGCGCATATAGCACTCCCAAAAAGCGCTATAGCGCAAATAGCGAATAGCGCAGATAGCACTCCCAAAAAGCGCTATAGCGCAAATAGCGCATATAGCACCTTCGATAGCGCATATAGCGCAAAAGGCGCATATAGCACCCCCAAAAAGCGCTATAGCGCAAATAGCGCATATAGCACCTTCGATAGCGCATATAGTGCAAATAGCGCATATAGCACTCCCGAAAAGCGGTATAGCGCAAATAGCGCATATAGCAAATTCCATAGCGCTTATAGTGCATATAGCGCATAAAAAAAGCGCTATAGCACAAAAAGTGCTATTTCGATTTCGCTCACACGCGTTCGTTACCTGGCCACGAGAGTCAAAAATACTGTGCTATATGGGGGTTTAGACTTAGGGTCTTTACATAAATTAGATTACCCGAATTATATTAATTAGACTAACTTCAGTAACTCAATATAAAAGAAACGAATTTTATAAAACTTTGCAGAATGACTAAACCGTATCATCTGCATTTGCTTGCAAAATTGGTTAATTTATTGACAATTTTTGTACTATTTAGTAAGTATACGGTCCCTCAATAAATTAGAATAATTTTAAAATTATTTTTAAATTTTTGTTTGTGTTTTAGTTGACGATATAAAAAAAGTAGCACGTATAGCACAACGATAGCGCATCAAAGTGCTATAAGCGCTATTTTTTTCGTAGGCGTAAAAAATAGCGCTTATAGCACCTGAGGGTGCTATTTGGGCTATTTAGGCGCTATTTTGTGCTATTGGCTGATTTATTGAAAGTTTTGTACTTTTTAGTGAGTATACGGTCCCTCAATAAATTATAATAATTTTACAATTATTTTTTAAATTTTTGTTTGTGTTGTGGTCGACGATATAAAACATAGCGCATAAAGCAAAGCGATAGCGCATCAAAGTGCTATAAGTGCTATTGTTTTTCGTAGGCTTAAAAAATAGCGCTTATAGCACCTGAGGGTACTATTTGCGCTATTTAGGCGCTATTTTGTGCTAGTGACTAATTTAATGAAAGTTTTGTACTTTTTAGTGAGTATACGGTCCCTCAATAAATTATAACTATTTTAAAATTATTTTTAAATTTTTGTTTGTGTTCTGGTCGACGATATAAAAAATAGCGCATATAGCAAAGCGATAGCGCATCAAAGTGCTATAAGCACTACTTTTTTTCATAGGCTTAAAAAAGGGGGGGGAGGGCGGGGAGGGGGGGTACTTGTCGTAGCGTGTATAGCGCAAATAGCGGGGGAGGGCGTTTTTGAGCTGGACACCATAATAGCGCAAATAGCGCAAATAGCGCCTAGGGGTGGGGGGGATAAAATCTCATGCTCGTGCACGCTTACACGCGACATCTACCCGTGGCCAACTAATAACTGCCATAAATTTTTGCTGAATTGCTAAGTTCTTTAAATGCTAAATTGCGCGAATCGAATTGTCTCAGTTGCAGTTGGTTATAAAAAATTTTGCCGAACCCTCGAAAAAATTAAAAAACTATTTACATAATTATTTATGTGACTTTTAGCTGCTTACTACGTAATTTTATTAAACTTGTTACAGTACTATACTGCAGTTCTAAAAATATTGCAATCGTGTGAAAAAATTACAAGCTAAAAAACAGGGCTCATTGAAATTAGCCATAAATTGAGTTTTCATACATGGAGATGGAAGTAAAAATACTAAACAATATTTACTCAGTCCAAGAGTATAGGACGCATATTCAAGCAGAAAAAACTTTTCACTTTCACGTAAATTAAATGAGAGCCTAGAAACTGGGACTATGATATATATTTCTCAAGTGAATTTGTGAAACAAAAAAGTCTGGTATAAATTGTTGTCAAAACATTCGTTTGAGACAATTCATTTACTCAATTGTTTAAATCATTGATTTGAAAAAATGATTATGGTAATTTACAGTCGATAGAAAAGGAAACAATCTAAACTTTTCAAATTCACATGAAAATGTCTTGTTGGGTTCAACAAAAATCACTTTTAGCCAGTTTTTGAGTTTATAATTGAACTAAATAAACAATTGTGACTAAAAAGTAACAAGTCAAACAAGTAGCCCTGAAAAAGGGCAAATCCATCCCTGATGGACCTTACGCACAAAAACAATGCTGCAAGATCTCTATAAACTACTGGTTCGGTCACGGTGCTGTTGGTGCAATACTATAATTACTGTTACAATAACGCAGTTTTTTATTAATTAATTATGCTGTACATACTTGCGTAGGCTTTACACTCTTCTCCAGAATAAAAATTAATTTTAATGCAATAACACGCACGTAAGGTTTTTTGTGTGCATTTAGGTGCTACAATTTAATGTAAAATATAGAATTTTAGTGGAAATATGTTCATAAACCTTTGATACAAATCTATATGCAAAAATGTCATATGGTCATGTAAAATATTAAATGTAAATGTAAATAAGTAAATCCGAATATATAAAGCAGAACTAAAAACGTAGAAGTGTGTAAAAAGTAGCAATATTGATGTAAATTTTTGAAGGTAAAATGTAAATTTAATTCCAACTTAATCCATTGCAAAGCTGTTCACTTTATGTACTTAAGACACGTTCTCATAGCAAATCGAGAAAGGTTTTCGCAGTCGAAAAAATCGACTTTCTCCGATCGGGCCCACATTTTGTCCAGACATTGTATCACATAACTTATTAAGGTACGCAAAGTTTTAGCTCCCGAAAATGATCCTGGCGGGAAATACGACCTTTCAAAAATGGACATTTCGAGTGAAAAATCGATGTCTGAGTTAACTTTTGTAATTCTTTATAAAACTTTATCCAAGCAAGTTTGGATGATAAAAAGATTGTCCTAGGTGTAAAATAAGTTGAAAAATTTAAATCTGAAGTTCTTTTTGCTGTAGACTGCAAAAAATGCAAAGATTTTGGCCATTATTTCAAAAAATGCCATTTTCGCTACAACACATTTTGCCCCCAAACTATACCCGGAACCCCCACGTCCGTAAATGTTAAAACGGAATCTAAGACGTCTTTATAAGCTCTGAAACATATCGAAAGATTAGCAAAATTGAATAATCCTCCGGGGGTCAAAAATGCCAAAAACTGAAATTTTGCATGTACTGGCTGGTGACTACCTCTGACTTAAAAGTCCTGTCTGGACAGTAATGAACTGGTTTTATGCGCCTAATTGCCAATGTATGTGCGTACCATAGACACAGGTATAATACCATATGGTTAGTTTCATTGGTGAATGTATGTATCTGATACAGTAATTAAATTATGTTTTGTCAGCTAACTTAGACTAATGACAACAAGTCCAAGCAAAAATCAAATCATGAATATACTTTTTTAGTCCAATTATTATATAATTAAATAAACCATATTTTTTATTAATATTAATAATATTTTCACTTTACATGGTAGCATATGATGCTTGAAAATTATTACTGTGACACTAGTTTTCACAATAAACACCTTGACATGGTTTCCAAGTGTCTGCAGCCACTAATATTCATGAGTCCAATTGTGATTCACAAGGGTTCGAAACTTTATATATGCGTGTGCTACTCCAATATATACCCTGTGACCAGGGTTTTTTTTTTGAAAATGGAAGGTGTGTCCAAGTTGTGTCCGGCGAAAAAAATTTGTGTCCCGTAAGCGTCGAGTGTGTCTGGGTGTCAGTTCGGCCGTTCGAGTCAAGCAGGTTTTTTTTAAATTCTGCGTGCATAATTGTGCAAAATTTTAATTCGTGTGCAAAAATTTATATTTTTGTGCAAACTAAATGCGTTTTCTTTGCCTGTATATATAAAAGCAAATATATGTGTTTTTATACCTGTAGAGATACGTAGAATTTTTTCGATTGGGTAATAAAAACCGCAGAGGGGAGACTCTTGTGTGAGAATTCAGTGGGAAAAAAATTTACGTGGGGTATGAATTCCCCCCTTCCCCTGGGTACGCCCTAAAGCCATACTAGTGGCAGATTGAGGAATTTTTTCAATGAAACGGGGATTATAAATAAAAATAATGTCAAGATTTGCATTAACCTACTGAAACATAACAGCCAATACTACAAAAAATACCAGACATACCGTCAAACGGCAGTGATGCGAGTTGACGCAGGGGTCTGGGGGCGGCAGCTCCCAGAAATTTTTTTCGATTTTGCATTAAAAATAGTACATTCTGAGCTTATCACAGGCCCGACATGTACTGTGCATTATTGTGCAAAATTTTTAAAAAAAAGTACATTTGCACGGGTTGTGCACAAAAAAACCTTGGCTGGAGTCAAGTATTGGTTACTACTGTTGTTTTGATACCGCAAAATAATTTAAATGATATAAATATGATACTTGGAATTTAAATAAAATACTTTTGATATTTGATATATACATGGAAAAAATTTAAATATGATATAAATATGATACCAAATAATTTAAATAAAATACTTTTAATATTTGATACTTGGAAAAAATTTAAATATGATATAAATATAATACCTCGAATCTTGTAAAGAAGCAGCCATTTCAAGGGCAATCAGTTGAGTCTGTTTGTTGTAAAAGCCAGTGGTGTACCCAGGAAAAAAATTGAGATTTTTTTCAATTTTTAGGCTGAATTTGGTCAGTTGGAGACGTATCAGAAAATTTTTCCGACAGGAAAATAAAACACAAGATGGGAACATCAGCCCAAGCAGTGTATTACACAACTAAATGCAGCATAATATACTCGTGTAGACATGCATAGGCTTTGATAAAAGATAATAACAATGAATAGTAAGTCACAGAGTCGCAGGGGCCTGGGGGCGGAAGCCCCCAGGAAAAAAGTGGGGGAAATTTTTTATTTTTAGGCCAAATTTGGTCAATTGGAGACGTATCGGAAATTTTTTTCGGTAAACCTAGCTACATCATCTCCATAAGCATTGTCAGGGGCTTCTCGGGAGGTGTGTCTAAGTTGTGTCCGGCAGGAAAAAATTGTGTCCCGCAAGAAAAAATTGTGTCTGGACACACTTCTGGACACAAAAAAAAAACCTTGCCTGTGACTGTTGTGAGGGCATATAAGCGCTTGCTTTCCTTGTTTACCAAGGGAACCTATTACTGAGTCTGAAATCTTGTTCAGGACTTTTTGTTTAAAAAACTGTGAATTTTGGTTGCTTTACGTTTATCATCTTATTTTGTTTTTATATTTGAATTCACTCAATAAAAACAAAGGAAAAAGTATTTTCCCAAAATTTTTCATGTTATGATTGATTGATTGATTTATTACCAAAAGACAAAAACAGACAATTACCAGCATAAAATCCAAAAAATGGACATACTATGCTAATACGAAACAATGTATAAAATTGTTTGTATGTAATCGGTAACAGGGGCGTAGCCAGGGGGGGGGGGGATGGGGGGAATTCCCCCCCCCCCCCCCGAAATTTTTTTCGACCCTTTGGTTTTTATGGTCCGGCCGGAAAAATTTTCCGCTACGTCTCCAATTGACCAAATTTGGCCTAAAACTTGAAAATTTCCCCAATTTCTCTTCTGGGGGCTGCCGCCCCCAGACCCCTGCAACCTTGTGGCTCAATGTTTCTTGCTTTTGTGTTCCAATAAAGCATGTGCATGTGTATATGGGTCCCTTGCACACGATTTATTTGCTAAATATACTGTTAATTGTATCCTTTTAGCTGTTTTATCGTAGCAAAAATGACATTTTTGGTGAATTTCGGGCTCGAAAAGTCAAAAATCTTCTTAAAGTTTTCAAATTTGCTAGCTTCTGAACCCTTGCCGGTCAAACAGTTTTGTAATTTTCGGTGTTTTGAGATCAAATTTTACTTTCGATGCCGCTCTGGTTCAAAAATTAGCGTTGTTTCTGAACAAAATGTGCTACTATATGTCGTTTTTGGCGTTAAAATTGCAATTAAGTGCATTTTAGCACATTTCAAAAAATCGAAAAGTCATTTCCCCCCCCCGAAATTTTTTTCTGGCTACGCCACTGATCGGTAATACTACTGCCACGTTCGAATAATCACAAAGTATTCTTTTAATTCAAAACCCAGAATATGGGGTCTTTTACTGTCCGCATCAAAGCAGCAATATCTCAGGCATCAAATTTTCTACCCCTAGAGTCACCTTCATCGAATTTGTTAATTAAAAATAGTCTGACATTTGGAGAAAATCTTGTGCGTTAGGGTGGTTTTCTTAAAAAAGCGTATCTACTCGTAAGATAAATCTAAAAAACATGCATATTTGATTGCAGTGAGACCGTTTTCACTTGACTGACTTTATTGCCTTATTTTTATGCTTTATCTATAGCTACATTTTTAAGCTGCTTTCTTTAAGTCGGTTCCGCCTCGGTCGGAATAAGGAGTCATTCCTCTTGTTTTAAGTTGTTGTCGAATTAGATAACGAATGAATCAATGTTTCAGCAAATTAGGTGCACGACAACTAAGCCAAAGCGCTCTCACTGCATTCAAATATGCATGATTTTTAGATTTATCTTACGAGCAGCCGTCACTGGGATACGCATTAAGAAAACCACCCTCACGCACAAGATTTTCTCCAAATGTCAGACTGTTTTTAATTAACAAATTCAATGAAGGTGACTCTAGGGGTAGAAAATTTGATGCCTGGGATACTGCCGCTTTGATGCGGACTGGAAAAGACCCCATATTCTGTGAAACATTTCTTTGCACCAAATGACTGTCTATCTTGGCAACAAATCGCCTCATTCTGGAGTTCAACGGCAAGCAAGTTCAGGCGAGGACAACGACAAATTGAAAACACGGTTGACACAATTGTAGAAAATAGCGAAATTACGGAAGCAACGGACGACTTATCCGTTGACAAATCCAAACATTGGTACTGTTGACGTTTTGATAAAGGAAACAATTTTTGACGTTTTAAACAAGTTGCGTAATTAACTAGCAAAAATCATATAGCGTTTTGAAATGAATCAATGAAACTGTTTTGAATTAAAAAAATACTTTGTGATTATTCGAACGTGGCTGTAGTATCACCAATTACATATGTACAAACAATTTTATACATTGTTTTGTATTAGCATAGTATGTCCAGTTTTTGGATTTTATGCTGGTAATTGTCTGTTTTTGTTTTTTGGTAATAAATCAATCAATCATAACATGAAAAATTTTGGGAAAATACTTTTTCCTTTGTTTTTTATTGAGTGAATTCAAATATAAAAACAAAATAAGATGATAAACGTGAAGCAACCAAAATTCACAGTTTTTTTTAACAAAAAGTTATGAACAAGATTTCAGACTCAATAATAGATTCCCTTGGTAAACAAGGAAAGCATGCGCTTATATGCCCTCACAACAGTCACAGGGTATCTATTGGAGTAGCACACGCATATATAAACTTTCGAACCCTTGTGAAACACAATTGGACTCATGAATATTAGTTGCTGCAGACACTTGGAAACCAAATCTATGTGTTTATTGTGAAAACTAGTGTCACAGTAATAATTTTCAAGCATCATATGCTACCATGTAAAGTGAAAATAATATTAATATTAATAAAAAATATGGTTTATTTAATTATATAATAATTGGACTAAAAAAGTATATTCATGATTTGATTTTTGCTTGGACTTGTTGTCATTAGTCAGAAACGCAAAAACGCATGAGTAATTGTTGCTGCCATTTTTGACACACAAAAGATTTATCGATATAGCTAATTTTTAGGTATAATTTAAGGGTCATAAAGACATTTAATTATTTGTAATAACTTTATCGGTACAAATGATACAAACAGAAATATTGACCAAAATAATGAGCTTTTTGTGTTTTTATTGCACGAGCTAAGTTAGCTGACAAAACTTAATTTAATTACTGTATCAGATACATACATTCACCAATAAAACTAACCATATGGTATTATACCTGGGTCTATGGTACGCATATACATTGGCAATTAGGCGCATAAAACCAGTTTATTACTGTCCAGACAGGACTTTTAAGTCAGAGGTAGTCACCAGCCAGTACATGCAAAATTTCAGTTTTTGGCATTTTTGACCCCCGGAGGATTATTCGATTTTGCTAATTTTTTGATATGTTTCAGAACTTATAAAGACGTCTTAGATTCCGTTTTAACATTTACGGACGTGGGGGTTCCGGGTATAGTTTGGGGGCAAAATGTGTTGTAGCGAAAATGGCATTTTTTGAAATAATGGCCAAAATCTTTGCATTTTTTGCAGTCTACAGCAAAAATAACTTCAGATTTAAATTTTTCAACTTATTTTACACCTAGGACAGTCTTTTTATCATCCAAACTTGCTTGGATAAAGTTTTAAAAAGAATTACAAAAGTTAACTCAGACATCGATTTTTCACTCGAAATGTCAATTTTTGAAAGGTCGTATTTCCCGCCAGGATCAATTTCGGGAGCTAAAACTTTGCATAGCTTAATAAGTTATGTGATACAATGTTTGGACAAAATTTGAGCCCGATCGGAGAAAGTCGATTTTTTCGACTGCGAAAGCTATCTCGAAAAAGCTCGATTCTGAGTGAGAACGTGTCTTAATAATATCCTCTCCTCCCCCCCTGCTTTTCGTTCTTCCTCTGCCTGCCCTCTTCGTTGCCCCTTCTGAGCCCCCCCCCCTGCTTACTAGCCCGCCCCACTCCCCCCCCCCCCCCCAGTCCAGGGCCCCGCCCCCCCCCGCCCCGCCCCTTCCCCCCCCCCCCCCCCCCCGCCCCCCCCCCCCGTTTAATTTTTTCACACGATTGCAATATTTTTTTCGCAATTGCAGTATAGTACTGTAACAAGTTTAATAAAATTACGTAGTAAGCAGCTAAAAGTCACATAAATAATTATGTAAATAGTTTTTTAATTTTTTCGAGGGTTTGGCAAAAATTTTTTATAACCAACTGCAACTGAGACAATTCGATTACGCGCAATTTAGCATTTTAAAAACTTATAAATTCAGCAAAAATTTATGGCAGTTATTAGTTGGCCACGGGTAGATGTCGCGTGTAAGCGTGCACGAGCATGAGATTTTATCCCCCCCACCCCTAGGCGCTATTTGCGCTATTTGCGCTATTATGGTGTCCAGCTCAAAAACGCCCTCCCCGCTATTTGCGCTATACACGCTACGACAAGTACCCCCCCTCCCCGCCCTCCCCCCCTTTTTTTAAGCCTATGAAAAAAAGTAGTGCTTATAGCACTTTGATGCGCTATCGCTTTGCTATATGCGCTATTTTTTTATATCGTCGACCAGAACACAAACAAAAAATTTAAAAATAATTTTAAAATAGTTATCATTTATTGAGGGACCGTATACTCACTAACAAGTACAACACTGTCCTTAAATTATTCACTAGCAAAAAATAGCGCCTACATAGCGCAACTCGTACCCTCATGTGCTATAAGCGCTATTTTTTAAGCCTACGAAAAACAATAGCACTTATAGCACTTTGATGCGCTATCGCTTTGCTTTATGCGCTATGTTTTATGTAGTAGACCACAACACAAACAAAAATTTAAAAAATAATTGTAAAATTATTATAATTTATTGAGGGACCGTATACTCACTAAAAAGTACAAAACTTTCAATAAATCAGCCAATAGCACAAAATAGCGCCTAAATAGCCCAAATAGCACCCTCAGGTGCTATAAGCGCTATTTTTTACGCCTACGAAAAAAATAGCGCTTATAGCACTTTGATGCGCTATCGTTGTGCTATACGTGCTACTTTTTTTATATCGTCAACTAAAACACAAACAAAAATTTAAAAATAATTTTAAAATTATTCTAATTTATTGAGGGACCGTATACTTACTAAATAGTACAAAAATTGTCAATAAATTAACCAATTTTGCAAGCAAATGCAGATGATACGGTTTAGTCATTCTGCAAAGTTTTATAAAATTCGTTTCTTTTATATTGAGTTACTGAAGTTAGTCTAATTAATATAATTCGGGTAATCTAATTTATGTAAAGACCCTAAGTCTAAACCCCCATATAGCACAGTATTTTTGACTCTCGTGGCCAGGTAACGAACGCGTGTGAGCGAAATCGAAATAGCACTTTTTGTGCTATAGCGCTTTTTTTATGCGCTATATGCACTATAAGCGCTATGGAATTTGCTATATGCGCTATTTGCGCTATACCGCTTTTCGGGAGTGCTATATGCGCTATTTGCACTATATGCGCTATCGAAGGTGCTATATGCGCTATTTGCGCTATAGCGCTTTTTGGGGGTGCTATATTCGCATTTTGCGCTATATGAGCTATCGAAGGTGCTATATGCGCTATTTGCGCTATAGCGCTTTTTGGGAGTGATATCTGCGCTATTCTCTATTTGCGCTATAGCGCTTTTTGGAAGTGCTATATGCGCTATTTGCGCTATAGCGCTATCGAAAACGCTATGTTTGCTATTTTTTTGAGTAAAACTTCTACAGAAAAATAGCCAGGGGGGATTTGAACCACCCATTGCTAGATTGCTAGCTTAACGCTCCACCAACTGAGCTACGCTGGCCTATTGGTGTTAATTTCCCTTTAAATAGTGATGCTGATCTTGGATAGCGCTTATAGCACCTGAGGGTGCTATTTGCGCTATTTAGGTGCTATTTTGTGCTATTAACTTATTGAAAAGTTTTGTACTTTTTAGCACGTATACGATCCCTCAATAAACAAAAAGAATTTTAAAGTATTTTAAAACTTTTGTTTGTGTTCTGGACGTCGATGGACCTAGTGACATAGCTTCGTAGAAATTGTTAAAAAACAATACAAAAATACTGTAAGCTCAAGGCGACAGTCTGAAATAATTAAAATCTGAGACTGCCTCCGATTTCTTAATTACACAACAAGCGAAAACAAAAACAAATCAAACAGCAAAAACTAAACTACGTGAACAACAGCAATACATGAACTATTTTAATTAAATTATAGTAGCTGTCTGACTTTATGTATGTATTACATTGTAAGTCAAAGAGATATCTTGCTTTGTTCAAGGATTGCAAAAGGAAAATAAAAGATTTCAGTAATCAAGACTACCTACAACTATTTGTCTCGAAAGTTACGCCATTTTTTGACTCAAGATTTAGCAATGTTTGGTTAAACGTTGTAATTTCTTTCAAAAAATCCAAACTTACCTATGAAAGTTTTATTTCATTTTTCCTGTTGTGCCACAGCACAACAGGTCTCTAATTTTGATTTCTGGCGGAATACACAGGGCTTGCAGTGCAATGTAAGTCTGTGTGTTAGTTTACTTTACATTTTAGAGCAATTGTGCGTGCGCCACATCATTGCCTAGTGCAAAAATTACACAGTGAGCAGTGAAAAATTTCAGTGTGCGTTTGTTTAGTGCATGTGTGTCACGTAGCGCGCGTGTGTCAGATTGCTGATAGTACCTACAGTGTCTGTGATACGACACAGATCACGCTGAGTCCAATAAAACTTACGTGAATCTGTATATACAGTAAGGACTTCGATACTGTAATATTTCATTCATGATCAGCGATGCAGAGTGCAGATGCATTAACTTCAGATACTTTAGTGTATGTTTGGTTGATGCCTTTTCAGAAACTGACTACATCCAGGTCAAAGTTGGAGCACTTATTGTTGGTGTGGATCAGCGCGAGACACTAGCAACTGAGTTCAGAATCTCATTCATCAACAGACACAGTTCTTGACTTTAGCATTAGAATGTTTTTATAATACACAAATTATTTTCTTTGAGAGACTTTGAGTTTGTTTTTACGCAATTAGTTGGAAGTTAAAAATGCTTTCACCCTTTTGCATACACAGTTTACTGAAAAAACACTACTGTATCACTCTTTTGCACAATTTAGAGTAAAATAATTATTTGCTGCACAACAGGTTTTAGCTGACCCACTGGTCAGCTTACTTGAAAGTAATGCTTAATACTTACTGAAGGTTTTGCCGCAGATTGGGCTTGTTTAATTAAGCTTAGTTTTTTAATTCGGCTGAACGTACACATTTGTATTGTTTTTCTTGCCAAACAGAATTGCTCTTTATTTTTTGACTAATATAAAGCGGACTTTTCTCATATGGTCGCATGCCTTATTTATAACAAAGTTATTGTCAGAGCTGAATTGAATTAATCAAAAAGCTCTTGTGACAATGCTAATTATTTATAAACTTTATTTTATTATTCAAGCTGCTGGTTTTTTGCATTAAACTTAGTGTAAACCGCCCCTACTAATCAGATTAAATACGGGGCTACACAAGTTTGTAAATTAATATTTTACTAGTATTTGCTAGAAACAAAGACAACTTTTCTGCTTTGAGATACTGTAGCTAAATCGGCTACTTAAGAAATTGCTAATTTATTTGAAAGATATATCTGCTGACTCACTTGTTTAGCGGTTGTATTTTCTCGGATTGTATTATTGTTGTTGCAATTTTATTGTGTTCAGGGTCGTAAACATGTTAGTTACTGATACTTAATGGGATACTTAAAGCTTATTATTCAATCCTGAAGAGCCACGTAAGTTATTTAACCCTTTGCTTCATGAATTTTTCTAAATTGCACAAAGTCCACGTTTTGGCTGGGATTTGATCCGACTGAGCATGCTTCTCAGCGACATACAACTTTGTGGCAGAATTGTCACGCCTGACCACTCGATCACCGTCTCGCTTCACTTGCATTTACCTATGCCATCCCCGTGAAGTAACTGATTCTGTGAAACATACCTAAACCCCACAGGTTTCAATAAAACGAGATAGTGCTAATTGTCGCTCTGAAGCAACATTATGAATGCAAGGGTTAACGACGTTGTTACAGACAACCAATTATATATTTCTGGAAATTCATTGATTTTCTTCAAAATTCTTTAGTTTTTTTATTATCTCTCTGTTTTTACGCGGCCCCTAGGGGCCGCGTATATACTATGTTCGGAATCTCAAATTCCTCCGTTAATCTGGGTAGGTCGAATTTTTAGTGTTAATTAACACAGAAGGGCTGGTTGCCTCGCTCTCGCTGTTCTGCCACACATCGCGGAAATAACACTTGGCAGACGTTTCTATCAGCTGCCAACATATAATGCAAAATATGGGTGGGACTCGAACCACCACCACTCTGATCTGCAACCTGATGCTCGGCAGATGCACAGCACTCGTGCACACTACCATTTGAGCCAACTGGGCTACGAATACTAATGAATTTCACATAGCTGCTGAATACCTTTAAATGCAGCAACAAGTGATGTTCGAAAAATGACCTGCCAGCGTGTAAAAGTATGTAGTTTTCCGTTGACAGTTAATAAAAATGAAATGAATTGCTTGAGTTATAATCAACAATATGCAATATCTTCCATTTATCTACCACACGGTTTTTGGTTAAAACAGTTCGTGATTTGTCATCAACGATTGAAGAACTTACAAGAGACAAAGTTGACGTTTTTCTACCAGTGGTCTCATAGTGTAGTGGTTAGCAGTTAGCACTCAGAATCCTGTTATCCGAGTTGAATTGAAATCTCGGTGAGACTGATGTATTTTTTTAAAAAGTTTCATACGATTTCTTGACTCAAGCTTGGTTTCAAATTTCAAACGTGTTCATAAGTCACTATTTTCTGCTATTTGACAGATTTTGAAGCTATACTCAGCAGAGAATGTGTACAGAAATTGGGATTTAAAAATCTTTTATCCACAAAATATGGCCACGTTTTGTATTTTCTCTAAAATATCGACACTCTGGACTCACATTGTAACCACTTCCACCACCACTTCCGGCGGAACGGACATGACGACGGAAGTAAGGTACAAATCGACCTTAATGTTCAAAATTGGATACCCTAGCGTAAAAAAACTGTAATTGCATAGACATGAATAATACTTTTCTGGTGACAAATCCAAGGACTCCGTGGCGCAATTGGTTAGCGCGTTCGGCTGTTAACCGAAAGACTAGTGGTTCGAGCCCATCCGGAGCGAACAATTTCAACGACGAACTTTCAACAACGAACGTTTGTTTTTTAACGACGAACATTTGTCCTATAGTTACGTGTTATGTTCGTCGTTGAAAATGTTTCGATCAATCCAAAATTTTCAACGCCGAACATTTTCAACGACGAGCATTTTCAACGACGAACATTTTGCTTCAGATAAATCGGGCCCAGGTTTGTCTCTGGGTTCAGAAAATTCTTGTCAGACTTTAGTTTTAGAAGTATGCGGACATCAGAAAGCACTATTGTGTAAACAATAGTTTAACAAACAAAAATCAAGCGCAGCCACGCTGTAGCTCTCAACCTTAAATAACACATCCCAAATAATTTCTTTACAAACAACCCTTTAATGCCCAGAGTATCACTGGCTAGACAGCCTCATTCTGACACCTAGTTTTTGCGCGGCCGCCTCAGCGGCCGTGCATACTAATTTCAGTCACTGCACTGAAACAAAAATCGCATGTAAATCATGCTCAGTTTCAGTGCAGTGATAGCCAGTTAGTCTGTGCTACAGGCACAGCAGCTGCCTGGCTGTAGGGATGTTTTCAGTTAACTGGTAACTGATTTCTTTTCAGTTAAAGTTTGGCAGTTACAGTTAACTGATAGTAACTGATAACTGAACTGCTCTGATTTTTAAAAGCAGTTAAAAACTGATAACTTAACTGCTCAGTTCTCAGAAGCAGTTAACTTAACTGTAACTGAACTGCCTTGATCGTGAAAAACTGATTAAAATCAGTTAACTGATTTTATTTTCAGTTATATGTAATAACTGAAAATTATTTCCAGTTATGCGTCGAAACTGTTTTCATCTTCCGTTTTTGTATGTATAGCTGAAATTCGAGTATTCAATTCAGCTGTGGCATGTTGGAACATTTCAAAAATCTATGAATCCCACTTTTTCCGTGTGTGCTAGTTCATTTTACTCTCGCGCATGCAGATTTTGTTTTTGTACACGCTGGCATTTTCGATCAAGCCTTAAAATAAATTGATTTTTGGTTGTCGGCCAACAACTAAACACTTAGTTGGAAGTTTTACTGCCATTAGCTTTCCCTTGTCCACTCTCCTTCAACAGCTTATGTGAAAGTGTGCAGCGACTCTTTAGCCTTTGCGGCTCCTGCTGCACTGGCAGCCGCATGAAACTAGTTAGTAAACGCTCAATAAAGAAGCAATATTATCCCAAAACGAAGGTAAGTAATATAATAGAAAATAAGTGAAAGTGAACAAGTTTTATAGTCTAGAGAAGTTTTTAGTTTTAGAGTATAAGGAAATTTTATCGCACAACGATGATACATATGGTACGTATCATTGCGTGCTACAGTATATGCCAACTGAATCTACTACCTACAGACTCCGGAATCAAAGCGGAGCCGGAGTCATTTGATTCCGGAGTCAAAGTATAGATGTTGTTTGGTTTAACTCCGAAGTGAAGTGACTACGACTTCGCTTTTACACCGTAGTAGCAAGCATTTCGGCTGTAGTGTACTAGCAAAAAATTAGTAGACTGGTAGTAACTACGTAGAAACTAAAATTACACCTACTTCTGAATGTCCAAATAGCCGAACAGGAAACCAGTATTTTTAGGGAAATAACTGAAAATATTTTCAGTTAAAGTTATCAGTTACAGTTAAGTTAACTTAACTGTAACTGAACTGATTAAATTTTGGAAAAGTTAACTGATAACTGAACTGATTTAATCTTCAGCTAAACAGTTAACTGATTAACTGAACTGATTAAGATTTCAGTAACTGAAAACATCCCTACCTGGCTGACACATAGTAGATTGTGTTTGCGTGTGTACGGGTGTGTGTGGCTATCGATCATCGACGCGAACTTCAGCTGTGTTTGAACTTTGCAGGTCACTTATTTGCACATGGAAAATAAGCGAGTCATAGCAACAAGATTTTATCACCGTTTTGTAAACGTCCGGTACTCGATTTTGTATTTTTAAGGAAATTGACAGTCAGTCAACCCATTTATATAATTTAAAAATAAACAAGCCCAACCTGCGGCAAAACCTTCAGTAAGTATTAAGAATTAGGTTCAAGTAAGCTGACCAGTACGTCAGCTAAAACCTGTTGTGCAGGAGATAATTATCTTATTGTAAAATGTGTATGCAAAAGTTCAATGCGTTTTTATGCAATCTTACAATAAGTTGTTTATGCAATACAGTTCGCAGGAAACATAAGATGCTGTCAACAAAATTATCTGGTCAAATGTTGGTACTATCAGCAATGTGACACACGCGCACTATGTGACACACATGAACTGAACAAACGCACATTGACATTTTTCCAGCTTACAGTGTAACTTTTGCACTAGACAATGATGTGACGCTCGCGCAGTAGCTCTAATATGCAAAGCAAACTAACGCACAGACGTACATTGCACTACAAGCCCAGTGTATTCCGCCAGAAATCAAAATTAGAGACCTGTTGTGCTGTGGCACAACAGGAAAAATGACGTAAAAATTTTTGACATGCAAAAATGAAGTATAAATTGTTCAGCATTTTTCTATAAACGCTTCACTGCACGTCGTCAGTCGTGTCAGATCTATGTAGTTAGTTACTAAATGGCTTCGAAAAATTTTGTCAACCAACCATTTGTTACCATTTTGTTACGAACTCCACTACACTGCAATGACATTCAGATTCTGTCAGGTGTTCTGCTAGCACCATATTGGACATGCCAAGGCTCAGATTAGGTCTTGCACAGTTCTGCATGGACATAACTTGAGAGTATAATTCCGTCTGCAGTAAAATGTCTCTGTAGACACTTTGTGGATGTGGACGACCTTGCTTGTCTGTGTCCATGCCTGATAGATTAATTGTACATAAACCAGTGCAAACACATTAGCGTTTACAGTCAAAATTTTTGTCCACAGGATTGTGTAGTTTGCAATTCAGCACACACATAAAAATTTGCTTAGTAGTAGGACTATTTAGGTTAGTACACTGTACAATGAAGTCAAGTGTGCGTACGGACAAGCAAACTCCGTTATGGACGAAGATGAACCATGCAGACTAATAGACTATAAAAATAAAAACAATGTATTGCATTTAGGATGGTCTGCACGTCGAACTTCATGTGCAGGAATGCACCACAATTTAATTTGTTCAATTGCTCTTGGTTTTGAACATATCAGTCTACGCCGCGCCTCATTTTACCGAAACGGTAAAATAATACTAACAGTCCAAATAACAAATAACTGTACTCTCGTCAACAAAAGTGCTTGTTTTGAACATTGCTCGAGCTACGTGCGTCGTAGAGACATCGCGAAACCCGCATTCCATAGTTATATTTTTTGCTTGGGTACACTTTTGCTTTGCGTATCTGGAGCTGTGGAAATACTTTAAAACGGTAAATTTTTCACTTTTTTTTAATTAAGACAGGCAAAAAACACAGAGGCGTGGCGAACGCAATAAAGTATAAGTTTTGAATTTCTTATTTTATAAGAAATATGAGACATAATATTTTGACGTTGATAATTATCTGTATTGTTGAGTGCATGTGATTAGCTGAATTTTTCACTATGCGTAGGTAATAAGAAATACTATGTATGTTTATTTAATACTGGTTTTTTAAGCACCTATGAATGAAGCTTTTGATTTCAGTTGTGGGCGTATATTTTAGAGCATTTCAGTTTTATATTCTATAGTATTTATTACATAGCTGTTACCCCATATTAATTTATATTTTAGTGAAAAAGCGTACTTTGTGAAGTAATGAATCATACCTAGCTTCTGCGTTGAAATGAGATTATATTAGTCAAAAAGAAATACCTAACTACATAAACAATGCATAAAAAATAAATCAATCGCAGATCCTAACTCTACATGCATGTATCTTAAACTTAAATATTAAGTACATGTTCACTGAAATAGCATAAAGAGGTCAGAACATATATCAAGATGGAAACATCTAACCTACATACCTATTTTTTATGTCATATGTGTTCATAATTGATAATTTTTTCCTCGGAATGAATTATTAACGTCAAGGGCATGAACAAATGCAAATTTTGCATGCTTAGAACAGCATATTCTATCTAGCTTGATTAGGTAATTTGTGAAGATTGGATTCCATAATTTATTGGTATGTCAACAAAAGCAGATGGAAAAATTATTTTGATTACATTGTTTCATTGTCAAATGTTGCTTTTAGAATTTTATCGTTGAAACGAAGTCGTAAGCTTCAAAAGTTTACTTTTGAGTGTAACATAGTTGGAAAAACTGTTATATCTGTAGTTTATGTGGAGAAATTTTATTTCTTTTATTTTTTGTTGTTTTGTTTTCCATTTTATTAATCAGTTATGTTTTCGTGTCCGGCTTGCAGGGTAATGACCGTAAGCCTACAAAAAATCTGTCAAAAAGCGACGATAATTTTTTCGGCATTTCTAGATACCAGCTTACAAAGCATTCCACCTCCATAATTTTGAAAAAATCAAGCCACTAGATAATTCAACCAAATAAGCTGAACGCATCTCAATTTTTTAGTCGATTAACTGTTTTTCAAATATATATTTAAAAAATACATCACTAAATTCAAGACTGAACTGGACTAAACGAAACGCACAGAGGGTATCAAAGTCAGGGGCAGTCGGTGAAAAAAAACACTAAATTCAAGACCCATGTAAAATATGCAATTTTCTCGCGTTCTACAATCAACAAGTTAGTTTGTTTAGTTCAGCTCTAAAGGTGCTCATAAAGGCAGCTAAGTTTTTTTCCTAGTTATTAAAAGTTCAGTAAGGCAACTAAGCTAAGCAATCTCGTATTTGATTGCTTATCAGTAGGTCATTTTACAGCTGCCTGCGTAAACTTAAATTGAAAAAAAGTACAAAAGTGTCATTTTTTCAGTTTTGTAACAAAAAACATTTAATGTTTTTAATCGTTCTTATTCGTACTGATTTTTTTTTTCAAAAAGAACTCCTTTAATTTTCCAAACTTTGTGGATAAATGTTTGATCTCATAGTAAAAAATGGCATTTAAGGGGGTAGTGTCGCGAAAGCAGTTTTGCTCATAGGCTGTGAAAATAGAACTTTTTGTTTTGAAGTAGTACATGCAATGAGCAGCTAGTCCAACGCTGTATGGTATCAAATAATTACTGCCAGACATCACACTATCAATATGGACAAATATCTTGGATCAATCGTCATGAGTAAGCCAGACATCACACAATAGGGACATAAAAGTTCGAAAAATCAAGCCAGATATCAGATTGGCCAGCTTGTGAAGTACACATCATGTGTGGACGCACAATTTTTTGCGACAAATAAGAAAAAAGAAAATTGAAGGTTCGTTTTTCTTCTGATTTGAAAATAAGCGTCTAGATTTTCCACAATTTATCATTATTGCTGTTATTATTTTACAGTTTAAGTACACCTTCACAGTTCAAACTAGTATTACTCCACAGCCGCTACAGCAATCTGCACTAAATTTTGTGTGCATAAACTACAACATATGTGCTATTAGTCTATGTAAAAGAACTAAACCGAAAAGTTGATAAATGTGACTAAAAAATGGAATGTGAATAGGTTTTTTTTTCGTCATTTTTCCGACTTCGAGACATTATTGCAAACTATATGCTGCACCCATTTTGCTGAAACTTGGCAAAATAATTTGCCTTTTAATAGATTTTTAAAATATAGAAAGAACAATTTCTAACATTTTACTGAACAAGTTTTACAGTCGCGCAAAATCGACTGCTTTCGCGACACTACCCCCTTAAACAGATTTTTATGTAAGTCAAAATGGTTTACCCCTCAGCTCACTTAAGGTGTCACGATGTTTTTTGCAAGACGCAATAAAATGTTTTTCATTTCAGAATGTCAGAAATTGAGCCCATAGACCGTAGTGTGATTCGGTTATGCGTTCCTGGTAACTACAAACCGTATGTTTACGATTGTGCCATGGATATGGTATATAACAGCACAAAGAATTGTGAATATCCAGGTATGTTTATTGATCCAACGATTATGAATTAAATTAACTCAGTTGTAGATAGATGCTAAAAGGGATTAATGACAACTCAGCGTTGGCCCAGTGGCTCAAACGGTTGAACGCTGGTCTGCAGATTCAGAGATGGGTGGTTCGATTCCACACTGCGTCATTCCGATACTGTTATAGAATAAACATTTTCTTGGAGCAAAACTAAAGGAAAAGTTTTATATGTTTTATTTACTTATTCCTATAAAACGCAGGCTATTCTGAATAAAGTGTGACCAATAAACACTGAGACAAAACAAAATATATGATTTCATTAGAAAAAGAATAAATTTTAGCCATCAAGAGTACAGCTAGCACAAAACTCCCAAAATCACGCTACCTATATATTTTTAATTCAACAATTTTTGCTCAGACTTTAATGAATATAACCAAGTACAAAATAAGATAATAGGATGTCCTATTATGTACTCTTGATAAAAGAAGACACCTTACAAAAAAAGGTATTTTGCGCTCCGCATTAGATGAAAGCCTTCAGGCACATTACGACAAGTGTCATAATCTTCCTCTAATTACTCTTGATATTACCAAACTGAGTTCTCGTTTCAGGAATCGACGTTGAAATGCTGCAATACGTTCTTCACACGCACAATATCCCTTGGGTGATGGTCCCCCGTCCTTTGCGAACGGATTGGGGCACCCCCATCCCCGGAAACTACGGTCATTACAGCGGTCTACTGGGAGATATACAAAATGACCAATTTGATACCATCATAACATGGTATAGAATCACTGCAGGCAGGGCGGAACATTTTGATCTAACCTATCCGATACCGTACGCCCAAAACAGTTTGGGTTTCGTTATGAAAAGACCCCTGCAAGGATTGAACTTAGCCTCTTCTACCTTACTGTACAAAGTTTTCAAACCCGAAACTTGGCTAGCAGGCTTATTGCTTTTGCTGGGTTTGTGCGTTATGATAGTGCTGTCGCTGAATTTCAAAAAATGGAAACGGGGTGCTAAGTTTCAAAATATTCGGCAGTGGAGCTTCAAAGTAGGTTTTTTTGCCAATATTTATTGAAGTTTTTTGTTTTTTCAGTTTTGAGACTGTACTGAGTACATTTTTGTATTAGTCGAAGTCCTGGGGAAGTAACTGATTTTGTGAAACATTAATCCGCCAGGTTTCAAATGGTTAGACTATCATAGTGAAGTTTAGGGTTAATTAGGTAACTGTTTAGAACTAATTACAGAATTCTACGTGAAACCACGAAACGCATCTCAATATAGGAAATTCATTTCGTTAATTTTTTTGACATTTTTTACACTGAACCATAAACGCCAAATAGCACTTGATAAAATAAGGCAAGTTGAGCAATATTACTGTTGGTTGTCGAGTACTTCTTTATTTATTTTCGTAATACTTTTCAGGGCATATGGATTGCGTTTCAAATCTCACTGGATCAGTTTCATGATGAGGTCGCCACGGGTACAATATCTGGAAATATCATTATGATTTCGATTGGTGAGCATTGTTAATAAATGCAAGTGCAAATGTGACAAGGTACATTAACTCTAAAGTCTGACCAAAAATTGCTGAACCCCAAGACAAAACTGGTGCCGCGATTTTTGTGACTACTCGCTGTACTTTTGAAGCTTGCAATTTGTTCTTTTCCTAATGAAATCCCGTGTTTCTGTATGTCTCTGGGTCTAGCAACTTTTGGTCACACTTTAGATCACGTGTTTTTGTTTCAGATGTAGTAATTTGTGGTGAAACTGTAGTAATCCAGCTGAGTTTGTGAAAAAACGCTATAAATCGAAAATGTAAAATCTAAAACAAACAAAGGAGCACGAATTCAAAAAGCTCATTTTCAGCACCAAAATTTTACCAAATAGTGACGAAAAAAGCTCGCGCCACCTATTTTGTCTCAGGGTTCAGCAATTTCTGACCGAATAAAACAATCATTCTATTTCAGGTTTTCTCATGCTATTTTTAACAACTCTTTACGAAGGAGGTCTCGTGGGAACACTAATGAATACCAAAACCCAAAACCCGTTCAACTCTATGACACAACTTGCGGAAAAAGTTTTCGAAGGCGATTATAAAGTTATCAAAGATGACTCTGGCTTGGGAAATGTGTTTTTTTGGGAGCTTTTGGCCACCGCTAAAACCGGACCCTACAAGGTTTTGAATAATTCGCTGATTTATAACCCGCCCCTGTCGGCTCCTGATATACCCTCTGTGCTAAAACAACTACAGACAGATCCTACTTTGGTATATCCGGGCCAGGATTTGATGGGAAGTAAGCTAAGCTGTTTTTTATCAAATAAGTTAAATAAATCTGATGTGTATATAGTTGTCAAGTATGACGACGTACCTACATAACTCGTCAAGTGCAACATGCTCATTCTAATTTGATTTTATGTACCTCTACTCTCTGCGTAGAGTCACTAGGGGCCTTTTTCTAAAATGGACTTAAGGGGGTAGTGTCGCGAAAGCAGTTTTGCTCATAGGCTGTGAAAATTTGTGAACTTTTTGTTTTGAAGTAGTACATGCAATGAGAAGCTAGTCCAACGCAGTATGGTATCAAATAATTACTGCCAGACATCACACTATCAATATTGACAAATACCTTGGACCAATCGTCATTAGTAAGCCAGACATCACACAATAGGGACATAAAAGTTCGAAAAGTCAAGCCAGATATCAGATTGGCCAGCTTGTGAAGTACACATCATGTGTGGACGCACAATTTTTTGCGACAAATAAGAAAAAAGAAAATTGAAGGTGCGTTTTTCTTCTGATTTGAAAATAAGCGTCTAGATTTTCTACAATTTATCATTATTGCTGTTACTATTTTACAGTTTAAGTACACCTTCACAGTTCAAACTAGTATTACTCCACAGCCGCTGCAGTAATCTGCACTAAATTTTGTGTGCATAAACTACAACATATGTGCTATTAGTCTGTGTAAAAAAACTAAACAGAAAAATTGATAAATGTGACTAAAAAATGGAATGTGAATAGGTTTTTTTTTCGTCATTTTTCCGACTTTGAGGCATTATTCCAAACTATATGCTGCACCAATTTTGCTGAAACTTGGCAAAATAATTTGCCATTTGGTAAATTTTTAAAATATAGAAAGAACAATTTCTAACATTTTACTGAACAAGTTTTACAGTCGCGCAAAATCGACTGCTTTTGCGACACTACCCCCTTAAGTGGACTTGACTTAACTGGACTTAATTAAGTCCGGAATTTTGGAATGCAAAATCGGACTTAAGTGGACTTAAGTGGACTTAACCGGACTTATCGCTGTCAGCGGACTTAATTAAGTCCAGTTGCATTTCTAAAATGTCACTGGACTTAAATTTAAGTCCGATCGCATTCCAACAAGTTGGCCCCAAAAGGGGCAATGTTCCTTCCCCGGTGTCTACCTTTCAAGTTTAATTGAATTGTAGGTATCTATTCTCCTACTGTACACTACATTGGGTAACTTAGGTACTTACCCTACTACCTACGTATGTACGTACATGTACAAAAAAGTGCTGCAGGATGTTAAGCATCCCGCTGCAGCGAGCCATTCGGCCCAAATTACGCTTTGATCTGAGCTGAGCACATCAGCTCTAAGAAGCGATAAACAGTGTTATCCAGGGGCTCTTATATACTGCTGGTGAAACATTACGGTGCCGAGGCTGAAAAAGTACACTACAACACTCTACATAGATTATTGATTTTTGTGCATATACGCAGACAAAAATCAGCAGCCAAGTCTCAGGCTGAAAACACACACAAAACATACAGGCTATGCCGCCTGCTCAGCAGCGTTTAACGCTGCGAACAGTTAGTTTCAAAACAATAGTTCCTTCTCTAGAAGGAACAAAAATACTGCTGGACTTAAGTTGCCGCTGGACTTTTAATGCCGCTTAAATACATTTTAGTCCGACTTAACTTTTGCACGTTTCTAAAATTTACTTAATTAAGTCCACTTAAGTCCGCGGACTTAAAATTACATGTATTTGGGAGGATTTTAAGTCCGCGTAACTTTACGCGGACTTGACGGATTTAAGTGCCTGATTGCTCATACATAATCCTTTATAACTTTTGACATACTGAACCGATTTGGATGATCGATATGTCAAATGATAGCCAAATAATTGCGCTTTTCAATGACATATTTTTTATAATTTTAATTTTGTAAAAAGTTGCTAAATGACTAATAAATAGACTTTTTCAGCCAAACACTGTACTTTTTTTACAGGTTACAATGATTTTGTCGTTTTAAATTTTAAATATAGGACTGAAAAACGTTCTTTGACTAAGTTTTAGAGATTGAGACAAGTGCCATGTATAAACTACGTTGTTTTTTTATGTTGTGCACTTTTGTAATTTTTAAGTTGCTGAATGCTACTGATTATTATTCTAACGACTTAAGATGGTAGTGCCGCCAAAGTACTTTTGGCCATAGGGTGCAAAATCCAAAACTTTTTGTTTTGAAAATTTTACGAGCACTGATAAACCAAAATTAAGCGACAACTTCAGCGCAATGCTGTACTGTGCGAGATAAGCACTTTCTGATTCAAAACTACCAATATCGACAAAAAATTTTGTTCAATTGCCATCTGTAAACCAGACACCACAGAATTGAGACGTACATATTGGCAAAACCAGCAAGAAAGATATCGTTTTGGCCCGATTGTGGAGTACACAGAACGCGTCGACGCACGATTTTTTTTCCACATTTAATATCAAAATGCTCTTTCGCCAAAGGCAGTCTGAATAGGAAAGGGGTTCTAGGCCCGATTTATCGAAGCGAAATGTTCGTCTTTGAAAAAGCAAATGTTTGTCGTAGAAAACTTTTTGAATGACGACCTTTTGCCAATTAGAACCATGCATGTATGAGGGGGGATGGGGGGGACCCCCCCCAAATCGAGGGGCCGGGGGAGAGCGTCCCCAAAATTCGGGAAAAATTTAGTAAAAATGGCACTTTTTCGGGAAAATTTTACAAAATTTCACAAACTTTAGGGTATTTTTGGTCGATCTGGGGCGGGGGGAAGGGTCCCCAAAACTTTTACCCCGTTACATGTATGATTAGAACATAATAATTCTTCAGCGGAAAAATGTTTACAAGCTTGTTGAATGTTAAGGAAAGTAAAGGTCAGCTTACTAAATGAAACGGACAAGACTTGCGTCGAATA
Source organism: Trissonchulus sp. WLG1_4 (assembly GCA_030248245.1). Lineage (NCBI taxonomy): Eukaryota > Metazoa > Nematoda > Enoplea > Enoplida > Ironidae > Trissonchulus > Trissonchulus sp. WLG1_4. The sequence continues at coordinate 30,773 of JASANF010007860.1, forward strand.
GCAAACGCCCTACGACAACGACAACGAGTTAGTGCTTTCTGAGTAGTATTAGCGCAAATAATTACAAAAACTTTTCTTCGAAAATGAATAGACCCTTATCTTCACCAATACTCAAATCATAAAATATCATCTCAGCACGGTTACTTTAATGCCCAGTGGAACATGTGAGATACCACATGATGAGCTACCAAACCGGGGGCTATGCAACTTGACTAGTCTATTTTAGTGACAGGATCTGTGAACTGTTTTTTTATGGAGAATTGTAGGTCTTCGTTTTTGGCCGGCAATTTTTAGTCCTACTGCCAAACAATGAAGCCTATGCTTAATTAAGCAATGTGCAAATTTAACTTTATTCAACGCAAAAGTAGCGTTTTCTTCAGGGCCAGATTCTGATATTCGAATGCAACTACGGCGGTCTGCGTTTTGTGCATCAGATACAGCGAATTCTAGCATTAACTATGACAGGCGCACAGTTGCTCTGTTGATATGGTATCACTGATACACTTGGGTGAGGTACATGCCTGAGCGAAGGCGCAAATTTTGCGAATTTTCAACTTTGAGCGCTTATAACTGAAAAAAGGTGCGTCCTAGATCCTTAATCGACTAATTTTATTTTGTTCACTGTTCATTTCTCTATCGAAAGGTGGTTTCGTGATCTCTACGAGCTTCAGCAGTGTCCAAAAAACCAGAAGGTGTCAGAATGAGGCTGTCTAGCTAGTGATATGTACTCTGGGCATTATTCCCTATGTTCTCAAAAGCTTATATAAATTTATTATTTACGGTTAGGCTGCGTTGATGTTATAGATTTAGTGCATATGTTAGCCTAAACGATTCCTAATTAGTGCGAAGCCGCCAATAGTGTGCAGGAACCACTAATGTGTCACTAATAGCACTCAAGGCGATTGCTACTTTGACGCAAGTCTTGTCCGTTCGATTCAGCAAGTTAAGTTTTTCTATTCGGCTCGGAAGTTGTTCGGGCAGCTTAACAAGCTTGTTTAACCGCTTGTTTAACAAGTTTGACTAGTATTTTCTGTTGAAAATAGAATCTGTTCTTTATTCTACCAACAGTGCTGCTTCAGGACAAACGGCATTTTTCCTGTTGGGCCACAGCCCAACGGGTTTTTATTAATTTTGATTTTGATTTACTATGTAAGTGTGCGGCTAACGTTAAAGTGCTCATGTGCGGAGTGTTTTACAGGCTCGGTCAGTCAAATCGCACCCGTTACCTATATTTTACCTACATATTAAGCGCCTTGCTGCCTTGCTTCTGCGTACCTACTTCACAATTTGTCCAATCTGATATATTGCTTGTTTAGTCTATCTTTCTTGTCCCTATTCTGTGATGGCATACAAATGCGATTTATCCAAAATTTTTTGTCGATATGGGCAGTCACTGTTGACTCTGAGTCAGCAAGTTCTTAGTACTCGGCACGGTACAGCATTGTTCTAACTTCTCACTAAACGTTAAGACCTGTTCACACTCGCACTTACACAAGCACAAGCACAGGCACAAGCACAACCAATCAAATTGAAGCCCGCCAGTTTAAGTTTCGTTTTCATTTTGAAATTTCGGGCTAAAAGTTTCGCAGTTTTGAAACTTTCTCGTACTATTTTATGGGAGAAGGAAAACTGGAAAGAAAGAAAAAAATAAAGTTAAAATGCAATTGGAATTTAAATGAAACTAAAATTAAAAGAAAGAAAAAGAAAATGAACGAAATGCATTCTTCTGTAAATATAAGATCCATTTAGACAAGAGTTTCTCCCAAAAACCACACCTTTCCGTTTAATTTTGCGCCATTTATGATTATACCCAAACTGACAGCTACAAAATCTCTACAGTCTACACTGAGTGGCGTTGCTTCTGCAAAAAATAAAATGTTTGGACGAGCGTTGTACTTGTGCTTTTGCAGAATTTTCTGCAGTGTGAACAGGCTGTGCAGGCAGGCTGTGCTTGTGCGTGTGCCTGTGCTTGTGCTTGTGCAAGTGCCAGTGGGAACCCGGCCTAAATTTCAAAGCCAAAAGCTCTTTTTATGCAACTTATGAGCAAAACTGCTTTGGCGACACTACCACCTTAAATGGACTTAAATCCGTTTTAAGAATATGTAGACACGTTTAAGCAGGGGTAGAAGGGTTGTGGGTTACCCATATCAATCTTATGATTGCAAAAAATAGATTTTCACTTTTTGAATGCGTTAAATGAATGAATGTTTGAATCAGTGTCCCTTAGCTAATTCATACTAGCAAGAGTATGACACTCTTCCCTATTCTAGCTAATCGGCCGGAGCGACGCTCCGGCCGAAATAGCCCTTGTACATATTGATTTCAGGGGAGGGGGGGCACTCACCCTTCTTTTAGCACACCAGCATGCACTCTGTGGTGAGCTTGTGATGTGCTGAAACGGAGGGGGGTACCCCCCATGAAATCATAACGTAAAAGGGCTATTTTAAAGGGCTTGAAAAGAGCATCGTTCCGGCCGATTAGCTATGTAGGAATGTAGGATAGGCCGAAGAGTGTCATACTCTTCCCTATTATGTACTCTTGATTGCATACTAGTCTTTATGCAGATTTTGGACTGCTTTTAAGCGGTAAAATCCAGCACTGGACAAACTATAAGGACAGAGACCAGAGACAATCCTTCAAGATAGCATAAACCGGGCTTTACGATAACTTTGTTTCAGAACCTGACAGTATCATAATTATTACATGTTAACTTGGTTTAGGATGTACTTTTAAAAGACTTAAACATAAAACAGTTGTACACTTAAACATTTAAAAAGCCCAGTTTATGAGCTTTCGAATGAGGTATTACACATGCAAAACGATAAAACAAGTCAAAAGTTATAAACAGGAACTCGGAAGCAACACAGAGTCTTAATAACCGAAGTTATTTTAGGAATGCAATCGGACTTAATTAAGTCGGACTTAATCGAGTCGGACTTAATTAAGTCTGCATTCCTAAAATACTGGACTTAAGTGGACTTAATTAAGTCCGCTGCAAATTTAAGTCCACTCAAGTCCGACTTAAGGGGGTAATTGCGTTTTTAGGTGTTTTTTGCAAAGCCATAGCTCAGCGTTTACAAATTCAAATCACAAGCGGTCTTTTGCATTAGGTAGAACAATATCTTTCCTAAACGTATGCCATGCATTGAAATTTGACCTGTGATTTTGTTTCCAGTATAAGCGACTAAAGAAAGGTCCTTTCCAAAATATTACAATTTTTTACAAAAAGTTTGCGCCACAGCTCTGAATCATACGATTACCTGTTGGGGCTGAAAGTTGGTAAGGTTTTTGACATGTTTAAAATCCCCAGGCATGTCCCCCACTTTTTTAATAACTAGTCAATTTACTGGGAAAATAGCTGAAAAGCAAACGCACCGAAAATTTAAGATATGTTCTTGTAATTAAAACCCTCTAAAAACGTCCACGGGTGAAATTTCGAAAAAGTGAGAGACATGCCTGGGGATTTTGACCTTTACAGTACTGTCCCAAAAATTCATGCTCAGGCGTCACTTATAACTTGAGTACTGGTGGCGCAAAGTTTACATAGAAATCACAAAAACCTCGAAAACGCAACTACCACCTTAACTGGACTTAAACTTGCAGCGGACTTAATTAAGTCCACTTAAATCCGGTATTTTTGGAATGCGTTTAAGTCCACTTAAGTCCGCTGGTTTAAGTCCAGTTAAGTCAAGTCCAGTTAAGTCCATTTTAGAAAAAGGCCCTAGGTCTTTCTAGCTAATACTCCATTCGATACGATCAGAGGATCAATTGAGTTCTTCTTGTTGGGTGAATAGGTTGCGTCTTTGTGTTCTATAATTGTCCCGAGTGTATATTTCTGAATTGATGCCTTGTCCCTGTATATTTCTACGACAAGTAAACAGATACAAACGGCAGATACAAAACAAACGGGGACAGGAAGAAATAAAACGCAAAGGGGCCGCAGCCACAACCGACCTTTGTTAAAATTTGTAACAAAATCACACCAGCTTTGAGCCAAGTAATTTACATCAATTTTGAGACATGTGAATACAATGACCGTTTGTTATAATGAACGCTTCCTGAGACATAATTTGACTGCTAATCACGCTGTATTCACACTAGTCGCATTTGTTAGACATACTTCACAGCACAATAAAATAAGTCTAAAATACCTTCATAATGCGTTCATAATATGAAGAGTGTTGTACGATGAAGGTTTTTTGACAGAGTATAACAACTATCCTAAGTAAATTAATACCTGTCGTAATTCAGATAAAACTAGGTATACCGTTATTATGGACCTAGTTAACTTATTTAATCTAAAAATAAAACTTATGTACAACACGCTTTAAAACAACACCCAACATTGTGTCATTACGGAAAATAGGATGAAAAATATTTAAGCTCACGTACCTTTTAGCTTGCACTATCAACTATTAAGTTCTAAACTTATGTAGTTTTTGATAACTTTTTCTGTTTGTCACTTTGTGATTGTATTTCAGGTATTTTTCTACTAAAACAATACTGCGATTTGGTGTTCATTCGTGACGAAGAATCCACCGTTAGTTTAGACACTGCTTTCATACTGAAACGTGGCAGTCAGTTTACCGAAAAAATTGCTGCTAGTTTGGGAAATATTGCCACTACTGTGTACTACTTGGAAAATAAATACGTAAGTTACGGTTATGAGTATAAGTAAATAGTAATAGTAAATAATAGTAAATAGCAAATAGTAAATAAGAAAGAAAGATGAAGTATGTGTTATTCTATTAGGTAGTTATGCATATATGTACGCATTTGTAACCTAATATTCTTGATCTAAGGGCCTATTCCTTTACCGGATTAAAGGGTTAATTATAATCGGACTAAAAGGTTTATAAATTCAGCTTATAAATGCTGTTCCAAAACCTCCGGATTAAACGGACTTAACTTTTAGCGCGCTGCTTTTTAGTCGGACTAAACGGACTTAACTAAGCATGCTAATGTTAAGCGTGCATGTTAAATCCGTTTAGTCCTGTGGTAGTTTTGGAATGGGGTCAGACTAAAATTAAGCCGCAGACTTATTTTAAACCGTTTAGTCCGTTTAGTCCGACTTGCCGTTCCAAAACCTCGGACTAAAATAAGTCCAGTCCGTTTAATCCGGTAAAGGAATTGGCCCTAAGAGAAAGGTAAAGTCGCCCATTAGCAAAATCGCTTAGCATTATCGACTTCAACGAGATTCAATAAATTATTGTAACCTCGGAGCCTCAATTCTTTCAGAATTTTGAGAAAGTTTCGAGAAAAAGTTCACACTTCAGTTAGAGTATATATATATATATATTTTCATGAAACTATTTCTTTGTCGCACGAAGCAAGCTAATTTTTTTGCTACTAAACTATAGTCTGACCAAAAAATAACCTACTGGACCCTCAGACAAAACTGGTTGCGTAATTTTTGTGACTACTCGCTGTACTCTTGATGCTTGCAATTAGTTCTTTTCGTAATGAAAGAGCGCCAAATAGGTGCCTAGTGTGATTAGTTTTTTTCTTAGGGTCCAGCATTTTTCGGTCAGATTGTAGTTAAAAATTATACCTGATAATGCCATTCAATCGCCTGCACATCAAACGGGCTGAGTTTGCGGCGCTATTTTTTCGTTTAATTTTTAGATTGCTTCATGTCTATACTAGCGCTTATTTTTTATAATGTACATATTTTTTCAGATTGAGTATGAAAAACGGCAGAATCAAATCAACTGCGGAAAAACAAGTACTCGTGAGGGCGATCCTCTAATGATGGAACATTTCTATAGCATTATTGCTCTTTGCTCGATTCTACTGATAACTGCAGGAATATCGTTTCTAGCCGAGCACGGATTGAGAAATTTTGACAAATATTTGGTGCAAAAATGGAAGAAAAATCGCAGACAAAAAGTGTTGCGAAAAATTTCGGCGGTGGCGGCGTTTCAAAGACAAGGTCGAAAATCTGAAGTTGGGGAGTTGAAAACTCGAGCCACTATTTCCACCATACACGTTCCGGTCGATAAAATACAAAAAGTTTCGTCTGCTTCCGAAAACGTTTCTCACACTTGACTGTATTTTTACCTTTTTGAAGTCACGAATTAAAAAATTTCAGACGTTAAAAAACGGGAACATGTATTATGAAACAGGTTTTTGTGACGCCACAAAAAAAGGTCTTTGCTTTACAAAAAATGACAAGCTAAAGTCTGACCAAAAAATGCGAACACTGAAATTACGTCAATTTAGCGTCATTTTAGCAACTACTCGTTGTTCACTTGATGCCCGAAATTTGTTCTTTTCGTAAAGAAATCCCATCTTTTGTTTTGTCTGAGTGTTCAACAATTTTTGGTCAAACTTTAGTAAATATTAACAGTTAAATTTTGATTTAAATATTTACAATCAATTATATACCTAATTCACGGTGGACTGCACCAAATCGGGTTGACTGACGATTATCTTAAACCGATTTGCTCAGGCGTAAAATCCTTAAATAGGTTTAAGCCCGCTGCACTAATGAAGAGAAGCGCAGTTGGTTCTTATGATTTAGTTAAAAACCGAGGTTTAGCTGCAATATAGCTATAAGCTATGATATAGCTCCAGCTCAACTCAAACTTAATCCGATTTGGTGTAGTCCACTGTAATTCTTACTCAGGCTGTGAAATATTTTATATTGACAATTTCTTGCCGCTACATTTATCTGCTGTGTGTAGTTCATTTAGTCTTGCCGGCTTAAGGATGCAGTTTGTATATATGTCATTGTATGTTTTGCTCAACTAGTAGCTTGAAATTAGCTCAAATAAAATATATTATTTGTTTTGTGTTTTGTTTTGTTTTGTTTATATAATTAATTGTATTTACATCTGAACTATGTCTAACCACATATTGTTCGCATAAAATCCTATGTTACTGATAAACAAGCTCGTCTGCTGAGTAAGTTAGCACAATGTGACTTAGTGAAGCTTGAGTGTCATTATTCCATCTGAAATATAAAACGCGGCCATTAATTGTTATAATAATTTTTAAATTCTAATCGCCTCACACATTTATGTAATTAAAAAACAGTTTACACTAGGTACGAAGTATCGCAAATACCGTTTTGTGAACAATATAGATTGACCATTTTATGTTTATTTTGTGTCATATGTTGCCTGAAATTACAAGTCTTTTAACTGTGAAACAAGCTCTTCTGCTGAGTGAGAAGTGGTTAAATTGTGAGCTCTGAGTGTCAATATTCCAGAGGAAATATTAAACGCGGCCATTATCCGTGGATAAAATAATTTTTTAAATCAACCAAACTTATGCACAATGCAGACACATTTACTGTTCATTTGCCTGAAAGCCTCTCAAACACCAAAAATTGGTGAATTTTAAACAGGTTTTCAAGTTAAAATTTCAAAACTTCATTTTTAAAAAACATTAGGTCTCACCGAGATTCGAGCTCGAATAACTGGATTAAGAGTCCACAGTGCTAACCGTTGCACTATGAGAACCTGTTGGATAGAATCATAACTTAACTAATGTACAAAACTTCTTTGTGTGCGACAGAGCTGCAGCATCACTTGCGTAATCTAAGATTTGAATAGTGACAATATTGAGCAATTTGATAAAACGTTCAAGATACATAACATCACATATAGCCGTTTTGCTGATCCAGTTGCTCTGCTGATTAGCTCCATGACAAATGTTTGTTGTTTTATAGATGCTGTGTTATCAGCGACCGGTTGGCTCAGTTGGTTGAGCTATGGATTCCGAATCCAAATGTTAGTGGTTCGATCCCACTCCGGCGCTTTCAGTTTTGCTGTTCAATGCGAAAATTGTCTCTCAAGTTAGGTAGATGCATAGGTAGAGAGAAGACGGGAAGTACCTGCCTTTCTAGTGTTAATTAACACTAGAAAATTGACCTACCCGAAATAACATAGGAGAAGGAGAATCTGAATATAGTATATACGCGGCCCCGGGGGCCGCGTAAAAATATAACTGCAAAATTTGGTGATTAGGCGCCAATTCCTAAAATGGATTAAACGGATTGGATTAAAATTTGTTTGCCTAATAACAGCTCAATGTTGAGGGAGACTTAAAAATTTTGGGCACAAGCGGGAATTACTACAAATAATTGCTATCGCAAATTTCGTATAAATTCATAAACTACGTTCTGAGTTATTTGCAAAACAAATTAATCTAATCCGTTTAATCCAATCTAGAAATTGGCCCTGAAAATCAAATTAAATAATGAATCACGTGATTTCGCAGTTGGATCAACTGAGATATTAGATTTCAGAGAAATAAACTGATAGCCTCAGGATGATTGCACTCCAAAACCAGACAGTCTAATTTTATCCAACGTCTCATTTTACCAAATAGTTATCCTTTAATGACCTTCGTGTCAGCCCAATAGAGTTAAGATTTTAGAGCCCAGAATCCAGAGTATAAGTTGATATAAATTATTGGGTACCGTTAATGCCACTGTCCCCTTAAGGCTGAACTATTATTACAACAGAAACAGGAGCGTCCCATTAAGGCACTTAAGCCTACTTTTGCATTTGAGCAGATGCCTACTTACAGTACTGTGCGTTAAAAAGTTCCCTGTTCGACGGCGTACGACGAGCTTCATCCTTCACGAAAAGTGACGAAGCTTCGCGAAAAGAGACGAACGGTGGCCGGAAAGTGACAAACAAAAAATTTTCAATTTTTCCCTTTTTACATTGAAAATGTGTTTTGGAGCAAATGTGAAAATGTTTTTGGAGGGTACCTATCGTAGCGGGTATAGCGCAAATAGCGGGGGGGTGGGGGGGGGGTGGCGTTTTTTAGCTTGAAACTATAATAGCGCAAATAGCGCAAATAGCGCCTAGGGGTGGGGGGGGGGGTAAAATCTCGTGCTCGTGCACGCTTACACGCGACATCTACCGATATCTGGCTTCATTTTGTGAACTTTTATGTCTCTATAGTGTTTTGTCTGGCTCACAAATGGTGATTGGTTAAAAATATTGGTAGATATTGGTAGTCTAGTGCCCGGCAGTATTTATTTGACACCTTATGGCATTTCACTAGTTTCTCAGTGAACGTACAATTTCAAAGCAAAATGTTGCATTTTGCAGGCTATGAGCAAAACTGCTTTGGCGACACTACCATCTTAACAGTTAACGACCATCTAAAGCAATCGAGTGCACCACATTCACAATACTGTAACAATTCATAACTAACTACAAAACAAAAGTCAAGATCCGACAAAAAAACAACTGAATAACGTTGGCGATTATACCGCGCACTGTTAAACACCGTCTTCAGAAGAAATTATTTTTGAGTCTTTTCACACACGATTTTGTATTTTTAACTGTATTTTAACCATAAACATAATAACCAAAAATCAACTGGGATTTTCAATTCAGTCAGTTTACACAGCAATAGTGAGCGGTTTATCTTTTCAGAATCTTTAGAAAAGGCAAAGCACAATTAAAAGTTGCTACAGCATTATCTGTTAATGACTGTAAAATAAAAAAGTTGTCGCCAGTGGAACACCCTTTTTTGTATAATTAATTACATTTATACAAATTGGTACATATTTTAAAGCCAATTTTGACAACGGCTTGAAATAATACCGTAAAACAGTTTGGCTAGACCATTTTAACTCCTTACTGACGGAGAACACTATACAACTGATCTTGATAATGATTCTACAAGAGAACATTATACCTACAGTACATATTATGGTCTGATTGGCTGCAAAGCGCATTTCTCTTTCGCACCCTCCGCATTTCTGTTTCTGTACTTTAATTGTGGGCGCTGTATTATTTTTTTGTACATGTTTAGTTTTGTGTAGATTACCCAATCAGAGGCGGCGAGGGGCTCCGGAATCTGACAAGCCCGTCAGAATGAGGGCTTTCAGTGGAGGCTAAAATTTCTGATTTGTACAACAGTGTTGGTCTCGTGTGGTTCTTAGCTAAGCTAAGGAGTGTGGGTTTGCAGTGGAGACCAAAAAGCTTGGTTATGGTTTTAATACCTTGGTTGGTTGGATTGGTTTGTGTTGGCACCGCTTGGTTGGTAATTAAAAAAGCCCTCGAGAGTGCGGGCTTTCACATAAGTGCTTACTGTTGTAGTATAATTCCTAGACTGAGCAGTGCCTCTCAGTCTGCCCTCTTTCAAGTTGTTTTCAGTTGTTGGCTTTAGTGCGTTGTCAGTAGCGGAGTTAAAATCTAAGTTAATATTGATACTGCGATAGTTTTCTGGGGTTATTGAATTTTCAGGTTTGAAAATGGACACAATTTTTGCTATGCATCAAAACTGAGTAGTCAAGCAGTGTGATACAAAGTTGAATAACACAGGTAACACAGCAAGAAATTCAGCTAATCTTAGCTGTTTGTTTTGTATATCATCAGTGCCAAAATATTGAAAAAAACCTGCAGTGTATCGGAATGACAAATAATTTGTCTTTTTTTCACACACTCAATTGGCGCCATATATGACAGCAAACAGGTTAAAATGCTCTTAAATATATAAGTTTCTATAATAATCAAAATATAATCCATGCTTTGGTTTTCAGATTACAGAAACCGTTTGTTCCTTTTCGCTAATGCCAATATGTAATCTTAATGCTTTAGCTTTAGATCGATTGCACATGTCATTTGGGCTAACAAAATGTCTAAATTGTTCTTCGCAAATCCTGTGCTAGTGTCAAGAAAGGGAGGGGGGATTCTTACCGAAAGATGGGGCATGGGCACCCGCAAATCTATGGGGCATGCGCACCCGGGGTGGAGGAGCGCCGGGAGCCGTCCCGATTATATTACCTTTTTCTTCTTTCTTCTCTTCTCTATAAGGCAAGTGCCGCGAGGTCCTTTTTTCTGGCCTCATCTTCTTCTGCGAACACTGCCCGGGACTGATAAGCTCTCACTCCTAGCCGGGACAAGGAGTGGCTCCACTGCAAAGCTACCTCGGCGATAATTCCTCCATATACTCTCACCACCAATCTGCCCATGCCACTCAAGGGGGTATGTCCCCCCAACAACCCATACCTAACGCTACCTGACTCAGTTCTGCGACCAGGAGATTCTAAGGTTCGTCGTGGCGGCCTTGCCATGTCAAGAAAGGGAGGGGGGATTCTTACCGAAAGAAAGACAGCATCATCATCAGAATGACCCAGGGGGGATTCAAACCACCCATCTCTGGATCTGCAGACCAGCGCTCTACCGTTGAGCTACTGGGCCGACGATGAGCTGTCGTAAATCCCTTTAAGTACTCTAGCGGGGCCTATCTTACTTCACACTAGCATGATAACCTCTAATCATTCATGAACAGACTGCAGTAAATTACAGTAAATCTTGGCCTGTACAGCTTGCCGGTACAAGTATAAATCAGTCTTCTACCAATAGCCGTCAAGTTCGGTCGTGTCTTACTTCTACAGTCACCAATTAACCAGTCAGTCAGCTATGCGTTGCGCCACTGTTTTAATGTTTCTGACCTGCGTTTTTGTCATCAATCAAGCCGTTGCACAAAATTGTGCTTCCGACTGTCTAAACAGCTTCGACTAGAACAGCAAAGAAACCGACCGTAAAAAGATATGAGGTGCATTTGCTCGCATGAAAAAGTGCGTCTATGCCTGTCCAAATGGGGAAGACGCTTATCTGAAGGAATTACGAAACAATCCCAACACTGTGCGAAAAGTGGCGAATTTGTGCAGAGGTCGAGGTTAGACTAAATTTTTGAAGTACTATGATTATGGTAACACTTTAAATTCCGTCAGTATTTATTGTAATAAAATGCTGTTACAATGTTTTAGTACGAATCAAGCCGTTAGTGCACGCAATAAATTGCACAGAAAAACACTCGAAAATGACCGTGTGCCCGAGCCCATGTAGAACGCTATTTAAGATTGTTTTAAGATTTAAGTTGAAGATTGACCAACTTGCGTAGAACCAAGACTAGATAATAGGAAAGAGTATGACACTCATTCCTATCCTATTTAATTGGCCGGAACGATCCTCCGGCCGAATTCGCCGTTTTACGGTTTGATTTCAGGGAGGGGATCCCCCCCGGAATCAAGACATGTCATGATCTGAAGGATGGACCCCCTCTGAAATCGAGGCGTAAAAAGGTTGTTTCGGCCTGAGCATCCTTTTGGCCGATTAGCTACAATAGGAGAGAGTGTCATACTTTTTCCTATTATGCACTCTTGCCTTTTGGTAAAACTGTGGTACTTGCCAGTCTTAAATCAGGTTCTAGACAACTAAAAGGCCCCTTAGAATCAGAGTAGTCAGCAGTGGTGCCAAAAAGTAACAAAGTATCAATTGAACAAAAGTTTATTAAAAGCCAGAAGGTGGCGAATAGGTTTAATAGTTTGAAATAACAAGAAGCTGGCACAAACAGTGTAAAAAAACCATCAATAACCCATTGAAAACTACCCCGTGCAATGAAACCTGCCGTGCAGCAAACAATCAATAATCGGCAAAAACGATAGCAAAATTAGTGGGATTGTTGTTCACAACCGCAGCTATGGAACTAGGTATGTTCTTCATATACGCACCAAGCAAGTTTATGTTGTTTGCAAACGCATAGTTATACAGTGGTTGACGTAACAGTGCTACACAAATCTACGCACATCTGTATCTTCAATTAAGTAGTGCGCTGTGTACTGATCGTTAAGCGTTAACTATTTGCGTGTTGTGTAATACCATGTGCGACAATGATCAATATGAAACTACAGCAGAACAGACATTTGGCGCGCACACTCACGTTCACTTACACTCGCACAATCACGAGTCAAAACGCACAAATCCTTCCAAAGTACACGTTACTATTGTCACACATTGTACTAAAGAAGTCTGTGGCAAAACACGAAAAATAAGGTTTCTAATCAAGGCAAGGGTTCTATTCAAGGTAGAGGCTTTGTTTTTCCGAGAACATGGATTCTCTATTTAAGGCACTGGGTTTATGAAAAACCGAAACATTCTTGTAGGTAATATCCTACACAAACTTTGCCCTTACGTACTGTCGTACTTTACTGTCATTAAGCGGAGCACATACAGAAAGAAGAACAAGAGAACAAACTTTCGAGAGCTGCCGACAGTTAATTTACTTTTTGGTGGCATCACAGAACACTTAGGTAAACAATATATCCCTAGTGTTACAGGAGTGGTCAAATTACAACTAAGTTTTCTTCATAAGAAACTCTTGCTGGAAGTTTCTTGTTTTTTTTTAATTTCATGCCATCACTGATAATTCAAAATCGATCTTATGCCGTATTTAGAACAGGTTTAAACGGTTTAGTATCTTTTAAAACTTGTTTCGCTGATAATCACAATAATAACTTAAACTTGATATTTTTACTTATGCGCAATTAGTTAAACTTAATTAATATATGTGCGAAGTTATATGAGTCAAAACGCGAGTTATATTAAATTATCAACATGTTTACGCCAATTTTAAACCTGGATAATTTCTTACTCAAAAAACGTTTGAGTGTTCGGACAAATTATATTGAGTGTTATTAAAAACAGCTATTCACAATCACTAGTATATGCTAGGAAGCTATCAAGTTTATTACCATAAAAAACAGCAGGTCATTGACTTTGGTGAGTTTCTAATAAAAAACAGCAAAAAAAGTCACTCGGGATTCAGCTTAGACAAAGGGCAATTTGATTGACTTTTTGTTGTTTGTTTCAGTATATACTAACAATGGGCTTATTTCCACTGCAAACTGCCAACCACACAAACCGAACAATACGGATAGGAGTTCCTTCCAGTTACGAGCCTTTTGTATATCCCTGCGCGTCGGATTTAATTTACAATAGTTCTGACAATTGTAAATTTCCCGGAATTGACTTGGATATACTGCTCTATGTGTTACGAATGTTTAGCCTTTCATGGGTCATAATTCCGCAGCCCAATATCACAGACTGGGGCACAAAAGATCCCCAAAATAGCACAATTTATGGGGGCCTTTTGGGGCAATTGCAGAACAACGAATTTGACATAATCGTTCCGTATTATAGAATAACGGAAGACAGACTGCAACATTTCGATATGACTTACCCAATACCGTATAATCGCGATAGGGTCGGATTTATCATGAAATATGTGCCCGAAAAATTAAGTGTGGCTTCTTTGGGTCTTTTGTACAAGGTTTTCAAGCTAGAAACGTGGATTTTTGGCGTAACTTGTTTGGCTACGTTATGTGCTTTGCTGACGATCACACTAAATTTTGCTAAATTGAAACGCGGAAAACAACTATCTCGATTTCAAGACCTGAATTTTCAGGTATTATGGCATCAGGTAGCATTTTTGCCGTGATTTTCAATTTTTTATTCGACAGTAGATATTGCGGTGAAATTTTGACAGTTGTTTTTAGACTAGGTTGCCTATAAAATAGTCATTTTTCAAAAACATTAAGTTTGTTGTTGAGTTTCACGGGAATGTGCAAAGTCACCTTAAAGCACGATTCATATATGTCCTTAAAGGACACAAAGACAAGGACAAGAAACTTTGGTTAGCTGCTGTGAAGAAGTGGTTAAATTATTTCTGCTAATTTTTTGCATAAAATGTGTAATTGACTTACTTTTTTGTAGCAAAAAATTAGCTCATTTGGTCTAGTATTTTCATTGTATTGTAATGACAAAACGATAAGGAAAAAGGACAAGTATAAACCGGGTTTAAGAAAAGTAAAGTGGTCAGTTAAATTAACTAATTTATTTGCGCAAACGTTCAAGCTATTATTTTGTTTTTGCTTTTTATTCTAATTTTAACTGTTATTAATACTTAATTAAGCCTTAATTTTTTTAAGTCATCATGGATAACTCTACAGATTTTAATGAATCAATTTCGTGGGAATGTTTCCACTCATACGTTGTCTGGAAATACGATAATGATTTTAACAGGTTAGTTCAGTCATCATCAAAGGTGGTAGTGTCGCCAAAGCAGTTTTGCTCATATATTGCAAAAACCAGAGGTTTTTGTATAGCTGATTCCTCAACTAAACGAATATATTTTAATCTGACTTTTTGGCGGAAAACTATTTTGCGAATTTCTAAAATCAAAATCTCCATATAAATTTCTAAAGCGGTCATTAGGATGCCTACGCTACTATTATGCCCACCTACAAGTTACTTTTAGTCGAATGATAGTTAAGGAATCTGTTCGGACTAAAATTAGACAGAATATTTCATATTTTAGCAAGTCAGATATCAATTTCTAGACATCGGTCTAAACTAGACTATATAACCAAAACTCTAAAACTAGACCCCAAGATAAAATGTTCTGATTTTGCAGGCATGCACGCGTTATTTCTAACAACCCTCTACCAAGGGGTTCTAGTATTTCAACTGATGAACATGAAAGCTCCAAAGCAACTTAACGGTTTAACCGAACTGGCTCATTACGTATCTCAGGGTAAATATCGAATCATAAAGGACGTTGCGAATACGGGAAACGCTTTTTTCTGGAATATGGTAGAAAACGGAATCACGAGCGACTTTAAAGTGCTTAAAGATTCGTTGCTTAAATACCCGACGTTAGAAGTTCCAACCGTTTCCGATGTTTTGGATAAGATCGAAACGGATTACAGTCTTGTTTATCCGGGACAGGATTTGTTTCACAGTCGGTTCTTGTTTTTTTTGTTAATTCAAATTATTTTTAGGAAGCCGTATTGTGAAAAGTATGATAGGGTTAACCATATATACATACATGTAACGAGGTCAAAATTTTAGGGGGGGCCTCTGCGGCCAAGTTTTGGGAACCCTCATCTTCTGATCGACCAAAAATACCCTAAGTTTTGCAAAAATTAGTAGGTAAACTTTTCCCAAAAAGTGCCATTTTTGCTAAATTTTATCTACACTTTTGGGACCCTCCCACCTAGCCCCTTGATTTTGGGTGGTCTTCCGGTCTCTCCACCCCATCCCCACCTCAATCCCTCATATATCATTCATACATGTATAGGATAAACCATACAAGTATGAGGAGAGGTGAGAACTACGGTAAGCCCCCTAGAGTACTTAAAGAGATTTACAACAGCCCATTTCGGCCCAGTAGCACAACCGTAGAGCGCTGGTCTGCAAATCCAGAGATGGGTGGTTCGAATCCTCCCTGTTTCATTCTGATGATGATACAGTATTTCTTTTGGTAAGAATCCCCCCTCCATTTCTTGACATGACGAGGCTTCCATGCCGAACTCCATATATCCTGGTCGTGGTTTGAGTGAGGTAGCGTTGGGCTGTTGGGTGACATAGTCGTACCCCATTAAACTGCGAATGGGCATGGGCAGAGTGGTGGTGAGTTTGAGCTATTATAGCCGGTTGTACATAGCTTAGCAGTGGAGCCGCCCCTTGTCCCGGCTAGGAGTGTGAGCTTATCAGTCCCTGGTAGTGTTCGCTGGCGATGAGGTTAGGCTGGGACCTCGCGAGACTGGCCTTATAGAGAATAAAATTGCAAATGTTGAAAAATGTAGGGTATTTTTGGCCCATCAGGAAGGGCGGGAGAGTGTCACCAAAATTTTATCGGACAGCTCCCTTAAAGTTTTCACCCCACATAGAGTGAACTGTATACAGCGTTCATTCTTGTTCAATACTCATACTTATAATTGTCCGGTAAACACTTTTGGTAAGGCAATGCAAAAATCAGCCGTTAGACTTTTTGAGCAGATAAACAGCCTCGGTTAGTAAATTCTGTGCAGCAGTCATACAGAATTTCTACATACAAACAACTGGACAGTATGAACAGGGCATTAATAACTAATGTGTAATTTATTGATAAATATATTAACTAATTAATTCATTAATCAAAAACACTACGTTCAAAAAGGATATGAAAAAGAATTGTACACGAGCAAAAGCCTGGGTTATGGTTAAATACTGTCTACTTTTTTTTTACTGTTTACTACTCCCCATGCATAGTTGTGTTATCCAGAATCAAAATTAAAGACCTGTTGTGCACCAACCCCAATTTAAACTAATTCAGTGAGCATGATTTCAGGTTTATCTTTACTTCGTAATCGTTGTGGAATTACTTTCATGGAAGATGATCACGCAGCCATTAATTTAGATAGAGCTTTTGTGCTGCAGAAAAACAGTTCTTTGACGTCACAGTTTTTGACTGCCTACAGTTATATTTCCAGTATTGTGCATTTCTACGAAAATAAATATGTAAGTTCCTTAAACAATTGCAAAGTTGGCTTCCAGGTTTTATTACTAAAGGACTAATACTAACTGTTTTGAATTTAGTACATATATTCAATTCAAGTTCTGATATGATTCTAAAATGTAAGGTCAATCTTTAATCGATCGCAAAAACTTGGTATTAAACTTTAATGATAAATGTCTTATCAATTTTTTGGCGATATTTTCTTACTTGTTTACTCTACTGCTACTTTTCAACGCAACGCTATTTGCATTGCGCTATTTGCATAACTGAACTTCAATTTTATAGAGCAAAACAAACAAGTCAAAACTAAAACTTAATAAAATGTACAAAAAATAGGTAATATTGCTTGTTTAATATTAATTATATACATTTATTTCTTATATGTTTTAATTTTAGGTAAAGTACGTATCAGAACGATATCAAAGCAATTGCACAACCTTCAGTATAAAACAAGGCGATCCGTTGATACTGACTCATTTCTTTGGAATAATGGGTGTGTGTGGCTTATTGCTCCTGGCGTCAATTGTCGTCTTTGCTCTTGAAGGGGGTTCAAGAGCATTGTTTCGGCATTTTAATCGACGAACTGACAAAAGAAATTTGCAAACAGACTTGGCATCGGTTATGCGAGAATCACAGGAAAAGTACAGCTATATGTTTGATGCACAGATACGGCTAAGCGGATTTGAACGTTGAATTTAATTTGAATAAATTTTTGAAAGATATTTAATCAGTATTTTTTGACGAAATAGAATAATCCGATTATGTAATTAGAAAATATATTTGTAAATAGATAGTAGATAATAAATAAATAAGTAAATAAAATAAATTACACTCTCATGACTCAATATAATATCAGACTAAAACACTTAATTTATGTAAGTAAAGGCACTAAGTATAGAGCCCGGTTCATAGTCGTCCTTAAGAACATAAACACATGGACAAGTACAATTTTAAAGAATACTTTTATGAAACAATAAAAAAACTGTTTGGTCGAAATTGTTGGAGAAACTTGAAGTGGGCGATCAGAGAGGAAAAAGTAGATGCCTAAACCTAAGCCTAAGCCTGAGGCCTAATCTAATAAGGGCAAATAAGGCAAAGCTAAAACTGTGCAACCGTCACAACTCTTATACAACAGCTACAAAAATCGTACGATCACCCACTTTAAGAATTCCAATTATTGTATACAGGTTCTTGTTAACAGCTTAATTCTTAACAGCTTTCTTCGTGAAAAAGAGTAGACTAAATATAGTACATAGTACATGCTTTTCTTGGAACTAACGCCAAGTTCATTTCATTGGTCAAAAGTTAAATTTTTCATGATTGTTTTTTTAAGTAAGATAGGCCCCCTTGGGCCTAGAGTACTTCAAGGGATTTACGACAGCTCATTGTCGGCCCAGTAGCTCAACGGTAGAGCGCTGGTCTGCAGATCCAGAGATGGGTGGTTCGAATCCCCCCTGGGTCATTCTGATGGTGATGCTGTCTTTCTTTCGGTAAGAATCCTCCTTCCTTTTCTTGACAGCTTGAATTGGAGTGCTTAAGAAAACGCACGAAGTCGTGGTTCTATGCGAGGCAAAGGAAAGTCAGGACTCAGGGCAAATGATGAAGCAACTTCATTTACTGATTGACCATGCACAAATTCATACACATTCATATCTTGTAAAGTCGTATGCAAGTGAGCTAGTAGCAAGTGCAAGTGGTAGTACAATATGCAAATGAGCTGTAGCCGAATAAAAGTTGTACAGCGTTAGCAGAAACTTTGATGTTAGCGTGCGTACGTGTACGCTCACGCACGTCACAATGGTACAAAAGTCTCGACCCCTAATATACTACAATACTTAAAACCTAATAAAAATACGCCCAAATTTCTCAAATTTCAGTCAAATGCCCAGCCAAACCTCCGGATTAAAAGGCCTAAAGTTTTAGCGCGCTGCTATTAGTTAAACTACCGTATTACCTCGAATAATGCCCCTGTCTTGAATAAAGCAACTGTCTCGAATAAAGCCCCCGTCAAGCTCCTCGAGAAATTATAAAGCCCCCGCCTTGAATAAAACCCCCGGGGGTTTTAATCAAAACGTCCTCGAATAAAGCCCCCCGTAACACAGGCTGTGATACGTACGCGCGCGTATTTCCATATGCCGTTGCATGTTGCCATATTGACTAGTGGTTAGTTATTAGTTATTACGGCGCGCCGACCGTTATTACTGTTGTGAGTAACTATACAATTATGACACTGTTGGGTTGCCGACCACCACAAAGTACAATGGGTGCAACCCATTGTATTCGTTTTTCTGTTTCTTATTTTCTTGTTAGCACGAAAAGTGGGACGATTTTCATGGGTGTTACAGACGTCGTTATAAGGTTAGCTAGATAAATAGATAAAGTAAGCTACAAAGGCATAGTGGGTGGTCTTCCTTGTAGTACTGTACTTGCAAGCCCATCTTGGTGACCTCCTGACCCCGTGGAAACGGGGTCACGTGACTCAAAAAAAGATTTCCGCAAAACATGAATCACCAAGAGTGCCCCCTACCTTGAGAATCTACTTATGAATAAAGCCCCCGTTTGGACCTTCACGAAACAATAAAGCCCCCGGGGCTTTATTCGAGGAAATACGGTAGAACTCCAACTTATTGTTGAACATGACACTTTCAGAACGTCAAAAATAGAAACTCTCTGCAAAAATCACATAAACATACATACGTAACTTTAATGGCCGTATATTTTGGTAAAATTATAAAAATTAACATGTCGTCTTCAAACTATGTAGTACTTTTAATGGTTTGACGTTTTTCTAAAATAAGGCCTTAGAAATTTTAAAATAAAACGTGTTTCAAATTGAATTGTCGGATATAATTAAGACGCAGGGCTCATTTGAAGTTCAATGTACAATAGGAGGGGTATTTTTATGTTATACAATACACTATAGTTCGCTTTTAATTGTGTCACTATGTCACACAATTATTGTTTTGATACAATAGGCTATATAACTAAGGGTATTTTTCGTTATCGGATTAATAGGATTAAATCAGCTGCTTAATTTTAGTCAGACCAAAACGAAACTTTGTTTGATATTAAGTTTGTTAAGTCAGGAGTTTTAAGAATGACAATTTTCAACATTTTTAGCTATATTTAAATTTAACCAGCTTAAAATACTCTTTTACTCCGATAAAGAAATGGGCCATAAATTAAAATTGTTTTAATCAAGGATTTAGTATTGAATGTTAACTTGTTTGGTCTACAACACTTTTTTAGCTGCTCAAGTAGAACTGTTTGCCGAAAAACGACTGTTTTTACTAAAGCAAAAAATGTGCTACATAGAAATCGAAGGCCCATCGATTTTATAAAAGATCTTTCGATTGACACCCAAATTTCTAAATTAGCTTGAAGTTTAGAAAAACTACAGTACCGACCAAAATTACTTGCTACAGACTCCTGATTCAAAGCGGAGTCAGTCACTTGACTCCGGAGTCAAAAAAATGACTGTATATTTTGAGTTTGGAATCAGACTTAGGCTCCGCTTTGAACCGGAGAATGTAGCAATTAATTTTGGTCGGTAGACCAATTACTGTGATTTAAAAAATAGACACGTTCATAAAAGCGAAAGCATAAGCATACAAATGTATAGATACCATTTGTTTTGACTTAGTGCAAAAAGGTATAGTTATTATTGCTAATCAAACGCGTAGTACCAAACTGTTAGCTGCTGAAATAAAAAAATAGGTCAAATCTATTTTATCAATTGTCATGTAATTTTTAGTATCTCACCCAAAATGCATCGCGTTCCACTTATATTGCTATTTCTAGTTGCTGTCTTGCTCATACGTCATGGTAATTTTTTACGTTTTTTGTTATTTAAAAAAACCAGTTTGTGCAATAGCAGTAGTGAACACTACCGAATTAAGTTTTATGTTCCAAGCGTATAGTTTTACTGCAATTAAAAAAGTTTATAAGCTAAGCTTGAATTATAGATAGAAGCCCATGGCAATTTTTAGGGTAGAAACATTAGAAAACACTCTGAATACGTAGCGAAAAATACAATATAGCATTCAAAATATTGGGGCTTTTCTCACACTTGGTATATACCATAAGACTTGCGGCGAAATTCAAAGTCTGAGATTGTAATTGTATTTGAGTAGAAGTTAGCCTTAAACGGTTACGTCTGTATTAACTGGAAAATATGTTCCTAAGTTTTTAGTGTCGACACACAGGGCATATGTCCGTCAGCAGTCAAAATTACAAAAAAACACGCCACTAAAAGTTAGTTTATTAAAGTCTGACCAAAAAATGCTGGACCCTGAGACAAAAAGAACACACGATTTATTGAGAAGAACAGATTGCAAGCATCAAGAGTAAAGCGAGTAATTTGAAAAATCACGCCACCTGTTTTGTCGCAGGGTTCAGCCACTTCTGGTCAGACTTTAAATCAGTTTGTTATTAGATTATTTTGTAAGTTTGTCGGCTGAACGGACATACGACTCGAAGTATGAGTCGACACTTATTCATTTATCCTTTTATTCTTTTATATCATTCGTGAACTTTCATCCTTTTTAGGTGAGGGCTGTACTGCCGGATTCGGAGGGCCCGGCGGAGGTCGGGGCGGGGGGAGCGGAAAGTAAGAAGGCCTATTACTTTAAACTTCAATCACAACACAGTCAGACAAACAATACCGACAAAAATTACAAATTACATGCTACAGACTCCGGAGTCAAAACGGAGTCGAAGTCACTTGATTCCGAAAAAAGTGTATTACTTATGTATTACGTTGACACTTTTAATGTATTACTTATTGTATTTTGTGACACGTTAATTGAGCAATAGGGTCTATGAGAAAGGGCGGCTATGGTGGTGGTTAGCATTACGTGAAGACGAGGAGAGCCCGCTTCGATTCCTGGCGGCTCCATTTTTTCTCCTTTTCCAAACTGGGGAATTCTTTTTCTTTCAACACTTTAATACTCTCTGATTTTTTACCTCAGCGGAAAACCAAGCGGTGATAACGGCGACAGATCAGACGAATCTCCGGAAGACAGATCTCCGGAAGAACCCGATGAGAAATCACCGGAAAAACCAGAACCAGAAGAACCAGATAATACCAATACTGGAGACCTCAGCCCCAGTAGGTGGTTCAGTCTATAGGTTATTCCTAGTCGAGCGTTGCGGGGGGGGGGGTTATTGTGTAGCAGGGAGGGCCTAGTGCCGTACCTAAGAAATGTAGACAAAACAAACACGTGTAGCTAGCAGCCTTTTATTTAACTCCACAGTGCATGTAGCTAGCGACTTGCAACACGACACTACGACACGACTATTTGCGACTTGTCTCTACTCTCACAGTCCCTTGGCAACTCTACTCGACCTACGACACTAGACCTCAGCTATAATTCTTGGACCGTGAGCTACCGAACGCTTCCGTGGGTGAACGTCCAACCGTCTTGTCACCGAGTCTTACCGTTTTACCGTTCTAACCGTGTCTCCGCAGAGACCTCCCAAATCCGCTTATCACTGTGGAAACTGGCAGAGAACTGCGAGAATTCTCTAAGTGCAGCTGCTTATAAGCTTCGCTAAGTCACGTGATGCACGCAGCCAGCAGCAACAGGCTGTAAAATCTTTAAACTACAGCTAGGCCAAAACCAGACAGCTGATAGAATTCACGAATGTGAAAAGGCCTTAAGGTGGTAGTTGCGTTTTCGAGGTTTTTGTGATTTCTATGTAAACTTTGCGCCACCAGTACTCAAGTTATAAGTGACGCCTGAGCATAAATTTTTGGGACAGTAATGTTAAGGTCAAAATCCCCAGGCATGTCTCTCACTTTTTAGAAATTTCACCTGTGGACATTTTTAGAGGGTTTTAATTACAAGAAAATATCTAAAATTTTCGGTGCGTTTGCTTATCAGCTATTTTCTCAGTAAATTGACTAGTTATTAAAAAAGTGGGGGACATGCCTGGGGATTTTAAACATGTCAAAAACCTTGCCAACTTTCAGCCCAAACAGGTAATCGTATGATTCAGAGCTGTGGCGCGAACTTTTTGTAAAAAATTGTAATATTTTGGAAAGGACCTTTCTTTAGTCGCTTATACTGAAAACAAAATCACAGGGTAAATTTCAGTGCATGGCATACATTTAGAAAAGATATTGTTCTACCTAATGCAAAAGACCGCTTGTGATTTGAATTTGTAAACGCTGAGCTATGGCTTTTCAAAAAAACACCTAAAAACGCAATTACCCCCTTAAATGGCGAACTAAAGCGGATACTTTTCGCCACGACAAAGACCTTATTAGTGTAGAATTGTCTAATTACGTATTGCCTAATTAACCAATTAATTAATTAGTTCTTAATTAGATCAAGAGTGAGCGTGTAACTCCGTTACAATCGCAAACCTGAGCTATAGCCTATGACGCGAGGTGTTCCTAGTTGCCACTAAAGCCAGCTTCATATGTACTTGTCCTTGAGGACGTAAGGACAAGGACAAAGACAAGCAGTTAAAAATTTACAAAAAAGTTTCAAGTTATTTTTTATATGGATGTGGCCCAGATTTCTTCGTGCGAAACATAAAGTTATTTGGCGAGGTAGTTTTTTTGAAATATATACATAGCTTTGAGACAAAACTATAAGGACAAGGACAAGGACGAGTATGAACCGGGCTTTAGCTGCAATCAGGGGGGGGAATGTTGTTTTATTCAGTTGGCAATACATGAAAATCGCCCAAAACGGACATATATTTTAGAGCTAGTATCAAAACACTTATGAAGCTACTTCGTTAAAATCTATTTTTTTAATATAGTCACATTTGGCTTGGTATTTTTAATGTGGTTAGTTCTACTGGTAGCCTTAGGGGGTCTTTGACATATTTGCGATAGCAGCGATAGTAAATTTAATGTTGCTATAACTTAACTAAAAATTACATCACAAGTTGCGTGGGAAACCGTTTTTTTATGTTTTCGTCTGTCTTTTTTTATTTAACATAACTTAAATCAAGTTCTTAACAAAGTTAATAAATACGTGTAGTACAGTACATTATGGTGCAGTTTACACGTATATATGTATTATGTAGTACCGCGCTTATATTCTGTACTTGTGATCATGGGTTACGTGAGCACAGTCTACAGAATAACGCATAGCGCGTAGAAATACAAAAAATAAAAAAGTTAAAAATAAAATTAGCTCGTTTTTGAGAAAAAATCTCAAAAATGCCCATCAGTATGCGAAACAAATCAAAGTGTTATTCGCTCATTCAGAAGCAAATATTGGCTTGTTACTTCATATTTTTTGTTGTTTTTTTATGAATATGTAAGCTTTTTGTTTTCAGATTGCATTGGAAAGGACGCAAGAATTAAACCATTGTCAGATGACGGTATGCAAACATCGAAAAACAGTTTAAGGATTTTATTATAGATATATTGAATAGATTTTGTTTTTTTCAGTAATAAGGTTAGAAATCTACATATTACTATATATATATACAGAATTTATGATATCAAAAAAATTTACTAACTTTAGTTTAAGCAGAGTTCAAAATAGCACGTTATTTTAAAAATGTTAGATTCATTTATTAAAAACATCACCGTACGCAACTTTTGGCTTGATTCATACTCACAGCCGTTCAGCCGGAATAATTACGAAATAATCACGCCACTCAAGCTAAATCATTATTTATTTTAGCTTTTCTGGATGCGGGCGGAGGGCCGGTGAAAAATGCGGATGAGCTGGATTGCGATTTTGAAGACACTTGTTGCTATGCAAACGAAATCGACTCAGATGTGGAATTCAAAGTGATTGAAAATGCGGATGCAGAAGCTATCAAGAAATGTTTGAAATCGGGAACTGCGCCGAGTTGGTTTCTTTCATACATATTGTAAGGCCGTGTACTCTTGGCTCAAGCCGAAGTCGGGCAGGCTTGGGAAGAGTCCTCTCTTCCATCGCGCCTAGCCTCTCGACCGGCGGAGTTTCCAGGTTATAGGAGCCTGGTCTTCCAAGCGGGCCGGTGTTACCGGCCGGACGCTTACCTAAAGGGACTGCGCAGTAGGCGCACAGAGAACGGAACACTCGCGCACTTTGAAGCCTAGTTCATAGTAGTCCGGAAGTGTCCGTTAGTTGTACGTGTCCAAGTCTGTGTCCGTGTCCGGAAGGTTGTCCGT
Source organism: Trissonchulus sp. WLG1_4 (assembly GCA_030248245.1). Taxonomy (NCBI): domain Eukaryota; kingdom Metazoa; phylum Nematoda; class Enoplea; order Enoplida; family Ironidae; genus Trissonchulus; species Trissonchulus sp. WLG1_4. The sequence goes on from JASANF010007860.1 coordinate 55,998, forward strand.
AGCGTTTGTCCGTGTCCGTGTCCGTAAGCAGCATTAATTCATTCTTCTACGGACACGCTACGGACAGTGCGTATGCATATAAAATAACGCCTATACATTCTGCAGCCTACCGAGCGTGTGACAATGCAAATTTCAAAAAATTAATAACAAGCAAAAGCTGTATGCAAAAGGTGTTCTCACTAAGCAGGAACCACTAAGGCATGAGTCAATTGGTAAACCAATTCAAAATCCTGCTGCGCAGCAATGCTTTCGGTAAGCGGTGTAGCTCATAATATAGCAATGACAAAGCACGAAAACGGCTGCACAGTGCACTCTGAAAACACTGACTTCACACTGACAATTAAACTTGCCAAATGTATAACAGGATTGATTTTTTGTCTACTGAATTGACAACTGCGAGTTCATGCTTTTATGCCCACTGTCTACATAGTACATACAATATCAGCCACTAAAAGTTCTACAGTGCTTTCCAGAATTTATCTTGAAATTCGAGTACTGCTCCTGAATTGTTTGAGTTTACGTCAATATGTTCACTGCAATTGGACTGGTCTCGTCATTGGTAGTGTCTCTTGTCCGCTGTATGTCGGATTAAGAGATTTCGCATGCTTAAACAGTATGAACTTCGTGCTCTACAACGATAACACTATCTGAAAAGCAATGTAACTATAGATTGGTTTTACAAACTATAGCTAATGCTGTGAACGTGATAACTGTGGTTTGTGTACCACTGTTTGTACTCACCATTGAGACAATCAGTATTTTGATGTAAAACAGTGTTTAAGCTGCGTTTCAAGTTTTGCTGAGTCTGATTATTGTCGCACTGGTTAAATGTATTATTTAACTTAGCTCAAGTTAAATCTTAAAAAAAGTGGAGGTAAACATAGCCTAATCATACATATGAGGTGAGTGAGTATGTTTTTAAAAAATGAGTTTATTGCTGTATTTCCCAAACCCAATGAGCTGAGTGAGTTTGTTTTTAAATGAGATTATTGCTATGTCTATGTTCCAATGAGTTTTGAGATCGGAAATTATCAGGTGTATAACTACACAACAATACTTATTACACAGGACACCACGCGCTGTGTGAAATAGACAACAGACGCTGATATCTCACGTATTGTGCACTTTGATACCCAGACTCTTTCTAAATGAGCTGCTGCGCTGTGGCGCAGCAGCAAAAATGTTCTAAGCACACTGAAATGAAGCTGCTGAGCGAAAATCACCACAAATTTAATAAAATTTAGCAACACGCGGAGTAATCTTGTGTGTACGCACGTACACGTGACTAATAAAGCCTTTATTTGCTTGGCTGAATGTTTACGGACATGGACAAAAGTTGAACTGAATTCAACTTGACTTCCGGACATCCGGACAGCCCTTACGGACACTCACGGACAAGTTCTTACAGACATCCGGACAACTGTGAATCAAACTTCTCTTACGGAAGGATTTAATGAAAATAAACAGGCAATTAAGGGGCCTAATTAAGGGGCCATTTGCGGCATAAAATAAGTAACGGAAATAACGAACCAGATACGAAGCGAGAGAAACCACACTCTCCTTACGACGACACACTCCAGACTGACTCCATTACAAGCCAAACAATAGCCAAAATTTACATCACGCATGAATTATGTTGAAAGAGTATTGACAAATGAAAATTAGTAAGTGTAGATAAAGATTAGAAGTAAAAGTGAAGTGTAGAAGTGAGTAGATGAGTATATGGGAGGAAAGGGGATGTTCTCGCTGAAGCCTTACAATATGACCAAGAGCACATAATAGGATGCTAATATGTACTCTGGGAATGACTGCACCAAATCGGATTAGCTAAGATTTAACCAAAGCCCAATTAGCTCAGGCTTAAAATTGGTTCAAGTGCAACTTAAGGATTAGTACAGTTGGTGCATAGAATATTGTTGAAAACTGAGGTTTAACGGCGATTTATCTGTGATTTACTCAACTAAATCGCTTCTACTGGAGTTTAACTCAAGCTTAGGTTCTTTTGGCTCGACGTGTTAAGTGGAATGCATGAAGGCAGTCTAAAGGCAGGCTAAGATAAACGCAGTCGTGAAGTCATTTACCAAAAATAGGCTTAGACCATTGTTGCGAAATATCAGGCGTTTTTTTGCACCGGCTAAAACTCTAAACACTAACACAAATGATCAAAAAATTATCTTGATTGAGATTAACGGATAGTCGGCGATTGTAATTTATTTATGCTTTGTTTGAAGAAGTATGGAGTTTATTAATCAGAATCGTTATTTTTCAGGCGGTAATTTTTTGGCAGTTTGCGTGCCGCCTGGTCCCCCAAAAAGGGCAGAAGTAATTAGCTGTTACATTGAATGTGCAAAGTCTATCGTTGAAGTCTCCCTCAAGTAAGTTGAACCTCAAATTACTTCGAATCACCTAAATATTCTCTTGACCACCAAAAATATATCCATGCTTTCAGCTATCTTTTACTATGCTGCGATGGTGTAACTTGAATGTTGTAAATGAGAAATAGGGCCTACGAAACTTGTGAACTGTGGTGCAGTGGTTAGCATTCTCGACATCGACTTGTCTGACTGCAATTTCCCACGTTCTTGTTATTTCGTTGTAAAGTATGTATAACAAGTGTGAATAGCGTGAATAGAGTGTTTTTAGGTAGATATAGTTAGGCTTTTCAGTAGTCTTAGGCTTAGCTCAGGTGTAGCTTTCTGGGGTTAATGAGCGATGTAGACCCTACAGTTCGGTCAGGGAGTCACCCTTCGGTCTCGGACTCTGACAGTCTACCTGATGGCCCCAAAGGAACACGCAAATTTGTCCTGTTCTAGACACTGGATTGCTAACGCCAAGCTAGAGATTTGCCTTCAAACTGCGCCTTTTGTGGAAGATGCCGATTCGTCAGAAGAATGCGTTCCTGGTGTCGTAGATTCAGACGGAAGTAGCTTAACGTTTCCACCGGGTAAAAATCTTGAGGTAGGATTGGTTTCATTGTCACGTATGTTGAAGTCTAGTTGCATCACCAAGTGCAAAACACTCAATCTATTTTGATACGTCTGTGTGAGTCCCTCGGTCACTGTGGCTAGTATTCTATTCGATACGATCAGGGGCCTGTTGCTCAACTTTACAAGTCTTACAATTCTAACAATTGTAAGTGCAAAATCTGGTTATTCGTAATGAATTTATATGAAGAATTCGTAACGAGTCACCAGATTTTTCACTTACAATTGTTACCTACAATTGTAAGACTTGTAAAGTTGAGCAACAGGCCCCTGACCATCAGTTGAGTCCTAACTGTCGAGTGGGTAGGTTTTGTCCCATTCGTTCCCTGTTTGTACCTACTATTATCTTCTGCATTGAGGCCTTGGCATTATGCTATAAGGAATTGAACGGATTAGACTTAAGTCCAGGATTAACTTCAGTGGCATTCATGTGGGTTTTAATTATTGGCCAAAATGCAATCAGTTTTCAAGTTGTGCTAACTTCAACTATTTTTTGAAATCTCCTGCCGATGATAACGAACAGCACTATAGTGATAAGCAAAACCCTATAAAAAATTTTAGTTTATTTTATTTTTTAAATGAAGGAGAATGATTTTTACCTCTACATCTCTGGTACAATTTCACATGAAATTTTATACAGGTAGCCACAGAAGTCCTTGGGGGGTCTGGGGATTTCAATTGGTTACACAACCCCTCACCATGGAATTAGAGGAAAATTTTTGAAATTAAAAAAGTATGTAGCTCAAAATTTGCTCCTGATGGTACTACAATGCTGTGAAAATGAGCTCAAACCAAAAATTTAGAAAATGAATTGAAATATGCCCAAAAATTTGACAGTTCGACT
>JASANF010007861.1:0-10707 GCA_030248245.1 Trissonchulus sp. WLG1_4
TGTTCTTCGTTCAGTTACGTATTGTTTAAGGAAAACTTTAGTGGTAGTGTTAGGTTGTAAATTCCAGCCCTATATATAAATATTTGGGCTTCACTACTCGTAGGTACCTATCTTTTCTTTCAAGGTGGGGGAACTTGTGAAAATGATAAAGTAAATATATATATAAATAAATATATATATATATATATATATATATATATATATATATATATATATATATATATATATATATATATATATATATATATATATATATATATATATATATATATATATATATATATATATATATATATATATATATATATATATATATATATATATCTTGTGTAAGCAGTAAGCACTAACCAGTGAAAGGCTTAATCTTGATTAACCACACTATTTTTGCCTTGACTAAAGTAGTAAAGTAAACACAAAGTACAATTTACCAAGCACATACTTGGGTGCTACTATATGAGATAGACAAAGCCTGAGCAGGCACATGTCCTTTCCACAGAGCTGCGACTCCTTCATAACGAAGAATACGTCCAACAGCCTGCAAAACACTTCGATATCGCCCCGCTGTATCTTTTGAGATTGGCTCGGTTTGCAGCTACAAATAAATACATCTATATTATGTGTCTATTATCAGGGGTTTTTTTGTGCAAAACCCTGTGCAAATGCACACTTTTTTAAAATTTTGCACACAAAAATTAAAATTTTGCACAATAATGCACAGTGCCCCATGGGTCTGAGATGTGCTCAAAATGCACTGTTTTCAAATGCAAAATCAAAAAAAATTCTGGGGGCTGCGGCCCCCAGACCCCTGCATCTACTGGCATCAACGGCGACAGGTCTTTAGACTGCTTTTTTGCAAATCGCGCATAACTTGCGTTCAAATTGTTAGAGGTATATATTTCTAAAAATCGCGTTACACGCCGTCAAAAGTCTCTAGCTCCCCAGACCTCCACAATTAAACTGTCTCACGAAGTGGGGGGGGAATGGCTCCACCCAACCTGAAAATTTTCTAGATCTGCCACTGATATGATTTTATGCATATAACGTAACAAGGGGATATATACCAAGAGGGGATGGTAATAATTTCCGCCCCAGAATTTTTTTCCAGTAAAACTTTACACAAGGGTCCCCCTTTGAATTTTATGGGCCGGAAAAATTCTGTTTCGTCTTTAATTAAACAAATTTTGCCCGAACAATAAAAAATTCCTGTATTTTTCAAGGGACTGCCGCCCCAGATCCCAGCAATGACCAAGGTTCCTAAACAAATATTGATGAATATCTTTTTCAAGGCAAAATTTATTTCAAAATCCTACAAAAGCTCTGGCTTCTTGGGACTGCCTCCCCTGGGCCCCGCAATCACCCAGATTCGTCAACAAAGTGTTGCTTAAAGTTCTTTTTATTTAAAAATTTTTTTAATGCAAATTTTTTTCAGAATTCCACAAAAGCTGTGGCTTCTGGGGGCTGCCGCCCCGAGACCCCTGCCAGGCGCCAATTATGGCATACACATTTTTGCAAGATTAAGTCAAGGAAGATGGGTCGGTTTCCCTTCGCTCAAAAAATTTCTTGGATCTACATCTGACAGCCATTGTGCTAATGCCATTAATTTCCAACATTTAGAATTTCAGCACGCCAACATAAACATAGCAACAACCACCAAGGGCGTACCCAGGGTGGAGGGTGGGAATCCCCCCGAAATTTTTACCAAGTGATTATTTACACAAAGGTCCCCCTTCGGTTTTTATGGTCCGGCCGGAAAAATTTTTTGATACGTCTCCAATTGACCAAATTTGGCATAAAAATCAAAAATTTTCCCGATTTTTTTCTGGGGGCTGCCGCCCCCAGACCCCTGCGACTTTGTGGCTTACTAAGCCTTGTTATTACATAATATCTTTCATCAAAGCCTACGCATGTATCAGGGTTGGGCACCGGAAAAAAACTCCCGGAAAAAAACTCGAAACTTATAAGTTAGTCCAGTAAAGGTTAAACTTGCACAAAATGCTTAAAATCGTTTAGAAATACAAAAGTAAGACGTTTTTGTGACTAATGAAGGTTATTAAACTAGTTGGCAATGGGTGGAGGGAACGATACTGAGTTCAAATTTTGATATTTGCGTAACCCTTGATGAACATGGAAATATACGGTTTATTGAGAAGCTATGAAGCTATCCGTTCCTTTTCAGGGTGTGTAAGAGAATATAATGAACCGTGTCTATAATCACTATACTATACTATATCGCTATACTGTATGTAAGCCGAACTATATTCTATAAACACCTGCTTCCTTAATAGGTAGTCGCAAGTAGTGCTAGAAAGTTTCATGACAGTTATAATTTTTAATATTACATTTTTCGTGACGTCGGACCAGCTTATTTTTTTACTACTTTATCTTAAGTAACCTCGAGCGGTTGTTTCCTTTCAACAAGCCAGCAAAAAACAACTTGATTTTACGAAAAATTAAATTCAACGTTTCACTTGAATTTTTCATTTTCAATTAGAGCGGATCTCCATTCAATCAGCGAAATTGAATCAACATTTAAACATACGCCCTATTAATACTAACAAACTAATCCCTATAAGGTTATACATTTATTTAATGGATAAATTTTCGTATTGATACACGTACATTTCGACAACAAATCAAAATATTTAACCAGAATGCAACAGCATAGAACTTTTAGGCAATTATCCAGGGGTTTGAGCTGTTATATTTGACCCAAGAAAGCCTTTCTCTAGACGCAATTCTGACCTTTTTTGGCGAAAAGTATATAATATGGCGGTTTTCCCGTTTTTTGTGAATTTAGGCAAAAATTGTTTAAATCCAATTAAGAGTCTAATTTTGAATTGCTAAGTACATTAATTCTTCAAAGGTTAGAATACCCACCGGCCACCCTGAATGGCAGAGTTTGAATACACTTTGCAGTTTGCAATGTCAGAACCATTCACTCTTCTGTCGACTTTAGAACCCCACCAGTAAACAGAAACTGACAGCGAACTTACCCCACCTTAGTCCTACACTCCTTCCTACCCCACCATAACTAATTAGACAAATTTTAAAACAGAAACACGGGCTATTATGGTAGTTATAGCATCTATCTAGTCCAGAAGAAGCTTAATAACCATTGAAGAGTCACCTGTGAATAATAATGAAGTTACTAAGACGCAAAATGTAAGATTACATTTCAGAACTACTTTACCATCATTTTTGGACATCGGGAAAAAACTCGGAAAAAAACCGGAAAAAAACCGGAAAAAAACCGGTTTTTTTCCGGCCATAATTTTTTTCCGGAAAAAAACCAACCCTGGCATGTATACATGAGTACATTATGCTGTATTTACATGTTCACACCAGTATATTATGCTACATTTATATACTTGCGTTATATACACACTGTCTGATGTGACGTTACTTACTACTTTTTGTTTTAATTTTTCTGTCGGAAGAAATTTCTGATACGTCTCCAGTTGACCAAATTCGGTCTAAAAATTGGAAAAATCGCCAATTTTTTCTGGGGGCTACTGCCCCTAGACCGCTGCAACTTATTGGTTTAGTAATCTTGCGTTTGTAAGGCGTTTTATGAGTGTTAAAAATGCTAATAAGTGCCTTTTTTGACCCATTACAAAAAATTGAAAAGTCATTCCCACCCCCGAACTGGGTAGGCCACTGATACGTACGTACCTCTAGAGGTATAAAAACGCGTATATTTGCTTCTATATAAGCGAGGAAAACGCATTTACAGTTTGCACAGAAAAATAAAATTTTGCACACTAAAATTAAAATTTTGCACAATTATGCACACAAAATTTTTTGAAAAAAAAACCCTGGTCTATTTATATTATATATGTATCAATGTATCTATAGATATATATATACATATACATACATATATAAATATATATATATATATATATAATATATATATATATATATATATATATATATATATATATATATATATATATATATATATATATATCAGGGTTGGCAAGTCTCGGGTTTGCAACCGAGACCGAGACCGACACCAGGCAATCGAGACCACCGAAACGAGACCTACGAGACCGAGACCAGCCCTTGGGGGACCTTTTTTCAAGTTTCAATTTTAAAAATTTGAAATACTTTGAAACGTGAAAAAATAGTATTAAGGTATATACAAAAAAGTGACGATTAGGTTAGGTTGCATGAGTGTATGACTTGCGAAGTTCCGAAAAACTTAACATTGGAACGACCGGATGCATGAGAGTAGGAGAGTGACAACCGGAGAATAGTATTATTGTCCGCTGTTTTGTCAACTTTTGGTTATGGTGTATTTGGTTTGTCAAGTTTCGCACACTTCTTCGTATACCACATTTTATAGTGCATTGCATACACATATTTTCACTTTGACAGGCTGACTCAGGTGCCAGCGTAGAATCGTCCGTGCTGGTGCAGTAGTGCTACTATCGGAAGTTCTGATAAGTGATAGCAGCATCATCACGGACCAGAAAAGTTTCTCCCGCTGTCACAGTTATGTGGGGGGAAGATTTGATGCCCCGACCACTCCATAGCCCAAAAAGCACTTGATTGTACTTAGATTTTTTCAGATATATACTTAATGTTTTGACATGTGTTGAGAGGTTGGGGCTTAAGAAATTCAATTAAACTGCCACCCAATTCGAGATTAGTAAAGTCGCAGAAGCCAGCAAATTTTTAATTACAAATCAGCTACAAAGTTAGCACTATTTGGTATATAAATGATGGTCAGTATTTTTACTGCTTAACATAAGAGGTTCTACATGCAAATGCAACATCGCTAAGTCAGACAGACAACCCATTTTAGCTCAAACTTTAATATAAAATCTAGCTTGATATACAAAGTTTAAACTTGAAGGTAGCCAGAGTTTGCCGGTGAACTAACATTCTTCTGCAGCAGACAGTTTCAACCATTTCATGCTTGGCATTCTATTTGGAAACTTAAAATGTAAAAAAAAACTTTGTGATTTTGGAAAATTTTGAAAACTTCAAGTCTCATCTGAAATACCGAGACCACCCTATGGCAGGTCTCGGTTTTGCTACCGAGACCGAGACCAGCCTAGTCTCGGGTTTTTTACGAGACCGAGACCGAGACTGCCAACCCTGATATTTATTAGTGATCGAACGGGATCCCGAATCCCGATCCCGAATCCCGAATCCCGAGGGTAAAATCCCGATCCGGTCCCGATCCCGAACGCAAATCCCGATCCCGATCCCGAACGCAAATCCCGATCCCGATCCCGATCCCGAACTCAAATCCCGAAATTTTCGGGATTTTGCAAAAGTTTTTGCACGTCCCAAATTTTCAATTTCGTGTAAATTTTCTAAAAATTTTCACTGGGGGCTCCGCCCCCAGACCCCCACTACTATATATATGACATGATAACTTTGTTACAGTAACAGTTGTTGTTCATCACTTATCTTGTTTATTGTGTGTTCAAGTTCTCATGTGGCCCACACAGCGGTGGACGCGGATCAAAATTTTCGATCCGCGACCCAACCCAACCCAGCCCGCGGCTCAGCACTCGTGGGCAACCCGCAATCCAACCCGCGCTGTAAAAGCCTACCCACTACCCTCTTTGACCCACCGTTCCATAAAACCTATGTACCTGTTAATTATTTTTAGTGACATGTGTACATAGTGTACATCTTGACGTTATTCACACTGCTACTTTAAACGAACTTTGCACTATTACGCATTACTCTAATTTCTCTAAAATTGGAGTCCGACGTCGTAAATTTGTCAGGTTTTGGGGGTCGGGAAAAATTTAGCGACCCGCGCAGGTTGAAGTGGGTACCCAAGGGTCGACCCTAGGCTCAAATTTTCCGACCCAATTTCCGATACGTCTCCATTTGCCCAAATTCAGTCTAAAAATATAAAATTTCCAAATTGGATTTTTATGTAGAGTGGCTGCTGATCCCATGCTGATGCAAATTTGTGACTTAAGGGGGTAGTGTCGCGAAAGCAGTCGATTTTGCGCGACTATAAAACTTTTTCAGTGAAAGATAGGTCATTGTTATTTATATATTCTAAAAATATGTTTCAAGGCAAATATTTTTGCCAAGTTTCAGCAAAATTGATGCAGCATACAGTTAGCAGTGAAGCCGCAAAGTCGGAAAAATGACGTTTTGAAAACCTATTCACATTTGATATTTTCGTTACAATTAAAAAACTTTTTGTTTAAATTCTTTACACAGACTAAAAGCACATATGCTCTAGTTTATGCACACAAAATTTAGTGCAAATTGTTTCAGTGGTTGTGGAGTAATGCCTGTTTGAATAATGAAATTGTGCATAAACTGTGAAGTACTCACAGCAATAATGATAAATTGTGAAAAATTTAGACACTTATTTTAAAATCAAAAGAAAAACGAACCTTTATTTTTTATTTTTCTTATTTGTTGGAAAAAACTGTGCGTCAAAACATTACATGTACTTCACAAGCTGGCCAATCTGATATCTGCCTCGATTTTTTGAACTTTTATGTCTCTATTGTGTGATGTCTGGCTCACAAATGGTGATTGGTTCTAAATATTGCTAGATATTGGTAGTCTGGTGTCTGGCAGTATTTATTTGATACCATATGGCACTTCACTAGTTTCTCAGTGAACGTACAATTTCAAAGCAAAAAGCTCTCGTTTTGCAACCTATGAGCAAAACTGCTTTGGCGACACTACCACCTTAATATCGCTTGCTTTCATACATGTAACGGGGTCAAATTTTTTTGGGGGGAGGGTGCCTTTCCGGCCAAACTTTGGAGACCCTCTCCCCTGATTGACCAGAAGCACCCCAAATTCTTTAAAATTCCGTAAAATTTACGCAAAATTGCCATTTTTACTAAATTTAGCCCAAATTTTCGGGACCCTTCCCCCCCTACCCCTCGATTTTGGGGGGTCCCCTCCACCCCCCTCTCATACGTGCTTGCAAGGGCGTAGCCAGGCGTTGAGTCGCAAGGGTCGCGACCCCTTCCTTTTGGTAGAACCTGAAGAAATTATCAACAAGGGTCTACCCTTTGGTTTTCACGTCCGGCCGAAAAAATCTCTGATAATTGACCAAATCTGGCCAAAAAATCAAAAAAAATTGAATTTTTTCCTGGAGGCTGCTGCGCCCAGACCCATGCAACTCTGTGGCTGACTATTCCTTGTTATTATCCTTCTTCAAAGCCTATGAATGACTACAAGGGTATATACATATGCTGCATTTACTTGTGTAATACAGTGTCTGATGTGACGCTCCCATCTTTTGTTTTAATTTTGCTGTCTAAAAAAATTCTGATATATACGTCTCCAGTGACCAAATTCGGCCTAAAAACAGAAAAATTCTGTGTTTTACTGGCTGTTGCCGCCCCCAGACCCCCGCTACACTGAGTTTATTTAATTCAAATGACCAACACTGCATTTTGTTATGCAAAAAATGAATTCTGGCGGCTGACACCCCTAAAAACCCGGAATAGTGAGTGTAAAAATGTGAGCAAAAAGTAGACAGGTGCAACCCCCCCCCCCTTCTCAAAATCCTGGCTACGTCCCTGCATGCATGCTTGCTTTTATCTTTCGTAAAAGTGTAACGCAGCACTTGGCAATTATTGCAGCAAACACAACATTTTTAGTAAATTTCTGGTTCGTTCGGCCGACACTGAAGAAAGTGATAACTGATTTGGCCGATAAAGGCCGAAAATCCAATTACTAAATACCTGACTTCTGGAGGCTGCCGCCCTTAAACTCCAGCAATGCTTACAAATCAGTATCTCACCTTGTCTCGGACATTTCACGTTGTGCATCGATACTATCTTACTATACTCAGTATTCTGGTGTCAGGGTATCTGTTTCCAATATTTGTGTACTTCCCCCACGTAAAAAATGTACTATTCGACTTCGAAATTTTTTTAAAAATCTCAACCAAAAATCCCGAATCCCGATCCCGAATCCCGAGGGTAAAATCCCGATCCGGTCCCGATCCCGAACCCGAACGCAAACCCGATCCCGATCCCGATCCCGAACACAAATCCCGATCCCGATCCCGAACGCAAATCCCGATCCCGATCCCGATCCCGAACTTCAATCCCGTTCGATCACTAATATATATATATATATATATATATATATATATATATATATATATCAGGGATCGACCGGAACCCTAAAACTACCGGAACCGGAACCGGAACCGGAACCACCTAAAAATACCGGAACCGGAACCGGAACCGGAACCGGAACCCCCTTCAAAAAGACCCTATATTTTGCAATATTTTCAAAAAATTTTTTTGTGTACTTTTACTCACATTTTTATATGCAACCCTTCTATACACTTTTGACTTTCTATACACTTAAGGTGGTAGTTACGTTTTCGACAGTTTTTATAACGTGCTACAACGTTTGATTGACTCAATGAATTTAATAGCTGTCTTTTTCACGTTAAAGTACTTGACTGAAACTACACTTATGCACATTATCTAGCTTAAATCTGTAACAAGCTAGTCTGCAGACACTGTTAAAGTAGTCAAATTTCGTGTATTTTTGCATTTTTCATGTTTTGCTTGTAAAATTGACAGTGTAATTCCAAATAATTTCATTCTTCACACCAACATAGTCAATAAGAGGGCTAATTTTAGTGCTAAGTTTGGTGCATTTATATGATGTAGAAAAGAAGTTACGGACCTTCAATTTTGATTTTTTTCGAATTTTGAAAAATATACTAATTTTTGAATCTAATTTTTTCGCGAAATGGGCTAAATTAATACAAATAAAAAAAATGACACATCAGAAATTGTCCAAAAAACATGTAAAATAACGCATGAAAAGATTGCAACATTGAGACTTGAGATTTAGTCCACGGAAGTACATTTTTACAGATTTTTGTGAATGAAATTGACGTAACGCAAAATTTAAGCCAACAAAATTTTTGAAATTTTAGCATAAAGTAGACCCATATGTGTGCCAATTTATCCAAAATTTTGAATAAAAGTCCTTTAGTAGTTGTCAAGTTTTGCGGACTTTTATGTAATGCACTTTAGTTCAAAAAGAAATGTTACATAAATGTGACGTAATCTCAAAAAGTGAAAAGCGGAAGGATAAGTATTGGCATCTAAATTGAAGGTTTTTGACATGCCCGTGTGTCATTTTTTTCTTTTTCCAATAAACGGCCTTTTTGACTAGCTACTACATTGGCTTAGCTAAACATAAAATTTTCGAAAAATTGTCATAACTGGCTGAAAAATATTTTCTGTGAAAATTAAAAATGATTGTTTCAAGCTATTTTAGCAAGCATTTATCTCATAATAATTTATAGCTGCCTAAATTAATATGAGTACTATAAATTACTGATTGTAAAATAATCGTAAGTTGTCAAATGTTACTCCTGCAAAACTGTCGAAAACGTTACTACCACCTTAAATACACTTTTGACATTTATTTTAGTATTTACAGTAATTTAGCACTTTAAACAGTGCAAACGCAAGATCAGTGAGCCACAGGTTGCAGGGGTCTGGGGGCGGCAGCCCCCAGAAAAAAATGGAGATTTTTTAACTGTTTACGCCGAATTTGGATAACTAAAGTCGTATCAGAAATTTTTTCCGACAGGTACAGTGTATTTTACAGTGTATTATACAAGTACATTCAGCATAATGTACTTTTGTAGACATGCATAGGCTTTGATGAAAGATAATAACAGGAGATCATGGCCGTTGAGATGCAGGGGTCAGGTTTTCGGCAGGGCGATAAAAACCAAAGGGGGGACCCTTGTTGACAATTTCTTAAGGTAGACCTTAAGGTTAACTTCTCTAGGGGACCAAAAGGCAGGAGGGATCGCGGCCCGGAGACCCCCCTCCCTATCTACGCCGTCTCGTGGACCCAAAAAACCCCTGACTTTGTAGAAAGATTGGGAGCAGGGCGGCGGCTGTACCGTCGGCCCCTCTCCTAGATGTTAGATAGTAAAGCCTGTTTCACACGAGGTGGATTGACAAGGATATCTTCCTCAGGGGGATGCCCATGGGACATGCCCGTCGTGGAAGTCCCCACGCGTTCCCAAGGGGAACCCCTTGGGGTTCCCCATGGGGAATTTTCCTTATCGCAGAGCTTTTAAGGGGATTTGCTTGCAGTGGCCAATCAAATAAAGTCACGTAGCGTCTTGGACTGCGCTCTCATGCGCTCTCCAAGGGGAACCCCTGGGGACGCGTGGGGACGCAAGGGGATCCCCTTGAAAATCCACCTCGTGTGAAGCAGGCTTAAGGTTTACACAGATTACATAATTTTTTCAGTGTAGCGTGAAAAACCGAGAACCTTTGAGTTTCGACCTTTGGCTTTCATTGAGCTAGTTGAAGTAATACAAGAAGTTGGACACAAAAGCACAGCACTGTTGATAAAGAATAAGCACTGCAACATAACGTGAAATCAAAAGCTATTTGTATGTACTCTCTTAGTACTAGTACTATAAATATTACAATATCCGTTTTAAGACAATAAAGCACAAACGATAACAATGTATTAAGCTAGTGTATATTTATATTTGTATTGTATTTTGTATTTGTGTTTAAAGTATATGTACATACAGGAGGCAACAGTGAAAATTTATAGATGGCGTACAGCACACACAATATGTTGATACCACGCATGAGCTTTGATGAAAGAGAATAATAAACAAGACGAAGCCTAAACTAGCTACAGAGTCGCAAGAGGCTACATCAGTAACTGAACCAAGAGGTTACACAT